>VZSC01009883.1:0-34354 GCA_013398225.1 Steatornis caripensis
GAGGAGGAGGAGGAGGAGGAGGTGGTTGAGGGAGGAGGAGGAGCTTTGTCTTATTATGACATACGTGGCTTGGACATACGCTGAGATGAAAAAGGAAAAGGCCTCATCTATAAATGTATGCCAAGGTTACAGAATAATGGGAAAAAGTGGTCTAGCAGGAAAATCTTAAGCAAAAGTGTGCTAACTGCAGAAGGGTTAACACTGGTAACATACTGTGGTAGAAGATTAAAAAAAAGTTGAGGTTTACTTTAAATTAACCCTTTCCAGTCCATATGCCACTAAGCAGGTACCAACCTAGAAAAATAGTCCACCTAGCAGTAGCGGCCCTTTGAAATTAAAAAGAGAAAAAAAATAATTTCTTTTGTTCAAGTCAGGGCGGCCACAAAAGTCCCAAATCTGTTGGAGATGTCCGAGTGCAGGGACCTCCACGTCGGCACCGCAGTCCGGCCCTTCGCCTCGCCCACGTCGTCCGTGCAGTGGACCGAGAGGCACTGCAGGTGGCTGCCGGTCTGCGCCGCGGCCGAGGTCTTGCTCGGGGGAAGGTCGTGGGCTGGAAAGGGTTCAGAGAGAGCGTTAGGAGACCGCGCCATGCAACCCCATCACCTCACACAGCCATCAGCACGCGGGAAGCAGGGATGGCCCCTTCGTCCCCGCCTCTGCGCCCGCGCCCCGGCTCCTGCACCCACGGCATCCCCTGTGTCCCCGCCGCTCCCTCATTCCACCCCGCAGCGAGCTTCTCCGGCTGATTTTTCACCGCGCCAGAGGAACAACAAAAATATTCTCTTTCCCATGCACTTGGGATTTAAAGTAAAGCAGCAGTAAGTTTGGATGCTGGGCATGCATCATACGCGACTGATTATGTGTGTCCTGGATTGCAGCACAACTGGGAGTTCTCACTCCTCGTGCACCCTCCACTACCTGAAACCCATACCGAAACTTCCCCAAGCAGAAAACCAGCCCCAAGCCCTCCGTGTCCGCCACCCAAGCCATTCCCATCATCGGGCTCTGAGGGGCACAGGTTCACCTCTTCTAATGGAGCACCACAATAACGTTTTTCTAATCAAGTCTTCGTTTTAGGACTTTGTATGATCTTTAGCCACCACCAGTTTCCGTTAACCACAGAAACTAGAGAGTTCAACTGGAACATCCTAAATGATGTCCCGGGCCCTCTTCCTGTGCATTTCACAGTTAATATGAAAAGTAGCTCGAATTGTTCCTTCCAAAGTATACTACCATGTACTCGTGATTCATGCCCACTGTCACTCCACTACTTTCCCTTGCTTCCATTCTTAATACTCCCAAGCAATCTTCTCTGTTGCAAATATATTTTTCTGATCTTCAAAATTTGCCTTGGTGCACGTGCCCTCTCCCTGCCCAGCACAGCCAGGGACATCTTTCTTTCACCGCCTTCTTCCTCGCTGGATTCAATCACTTCTTTAGTTCTTCTCCACTGCTCTTAGTCAAATCACGAAAAAAGCCCATGGACAAATCCCCCCAGATTCATCCCTCCCCTTACAAATCCTCACGTCCTCAACAGCCCTTCCATGGGGCCCTCTCACGCAGGGCAGCGGCTGCTGCCCGCCCTGGCTGGTGCTGGGCAGCCCGGCGCAGCCTGGGGCTTGCTCCCCTCTCCGCAGGAGGAGCCCGCCCGCCCGCGCGGGAACACAGAAAACCCCCTCAGAGCTGACGCACCCCCAGCACGGCGCTGCCGCTGCTGCCAGGGAGGGTGCCCGAGCTGACGCAGACAGCCCCCCCACCCTGGAAGAGGGCGCTTTGTGGGATAAAAGTGGTGAGCCAACAGAGGAGCGGGGCAAGGCAAGACAAAAAAAAGCCAACATCATCTTGACAGGCAGCCTGCATTTCCTCTCTCCCACCATTTCGGTCACGCTCTCCCAGAGCACAAGGGCTAAGGGCAGACCCGCTGCAGCACCAGCAAACGCAGGGGCTGTAATTCCTCTGAGAGACCCTGAGAGTTCCCGCCGCGCAGGGCTGAGGGTGATGCTGGAGCAGGCCAAATATGACAGAAAATGGCTGTGAATGTTTAACCTCCTCAAGACCCTTCTTCACATCATCTTTCTGATGTTCCACAAAGCCAAGCAGTGCAGGTTACCACACTTCATGGGGTAAGTTGTATTTGTTTCACTTAACCAGCAGCTACACCAGACACAAAAGGGGAACTGAACAGCTTATTACACAATCAATCACAGTCATATTAAAAAATAATCTTAAACTAGTCTGGAAGTCCCAGATTTAAAGTGGAAAACGCTTTTAATGCTCGATCATAGGATGTCAGAGATGCTCATATTCAAAACAGTATCATAACACCACACGGAGAACCTAATTAGAACCTGGGGACACGATGCTATAAATGACGAGAGAAGGAACGCGGCTCCGGAGCGGTGCTGCCGCCTGCTCAGCCATGCGCTGCATTAGTGCAACCATGTGCAAAATCAACACAGAGCTCCGCTGCACTCCTCGGCCTAGCACGGCCGCGCGCTGGGTTTGCATTTCTGCAGGGTACCCCCACTCACCGCTCCAACAGAGAACCCAGCATCAGCAGGTCAAAGATGCCCACGTTCTCTAAACTCCAAGGCGGATTCCAGTCCCCTGGAGCTGGCGCTGGGTTACCTTAGCCAGTTTTGATAAATAAGCAGTAGCGAGGAGCAGAGCTGAAGCGGAGCAGAGTTCGCCGTGTCATACCCCAGTGCAGAGCTTCGGCCGCAGAGACGGCGCTAGCACAGACCGCCTTTGCTCCCGCGCGGGGAGCTGCCACTCTTCTCTCCTGCCACCCCTGAGCCTCATCACGCCCCAGGCTCTCCCCTTCCCCTGCAGAGTCTGCGCCTGCCTCTGAAGAATAGTAAGCATTTTTACCTTCCCGGGGGGGTGTTTCCACCTCGGCCCTTAACGCGAGGCGCGCATCCGTGCTGCGGAGCGGGTCTGCTGGCAGCGCTCCAGCCCCGCACAGGGCAGGGAGCCGCACCGGCTGCCCCACCAGCGCAGGCTGGCAGCTGCAGCAGTGCAGGCCCACGAACCCCAAGCCGACGTTATGGTGCCACTTCGGGAGAATCACAGAGCGAAAAAGAGACTCCCTAACCACCGCCCGACAAAGCGTTCAATTTAAGCTTGCTATCCTGAATGCAAGTACACCCGAACAACTTTTCATCTATAAAATGTTCAAAGCTCAAATGAGATTGCAGAGAATTGAGAAAGGGACACGTTTTTCTTGTTTGTGTTTGTTCATGGCCCTTACAATGCACACAGTACCCAACGTTTTTTATTCTTAGGTCTCCCTGAACATACAGGACATGCTGGTCTCTGTACAGGAAAAGCCAGCGCCTTGAGATTAGGCTTCGTGACAGCAGCTTTCTTCCTCTGCCACAGAGAAAGAGGAAAGAGTCCCACTGCTGCACTGCCATCACGGGGGGCCCGGGGATCCCGGCGGTGTTTCTGCAAGGAGCACTTACCGTAGGGCTCCAGGAGACCGGCCTCTCGGCCGAGGACAGAGAGAAGAGGCAGAGACAGCACGTTCCCAGAGCAGGACCCAGCACCCGGCTGCGTGTGCCTGGGTGCCCGGCCGGGATCAGAGCTGGAGCTCGCTGCGCCATGCTGGCACGGGCAGCGACGTCTGCATCGCCCGTGCAGGCACCACCGACACCCAGAAAGGATCAGGTCCGCAGCCAACGATTAAGTGAGGGAGTTCATATGCCAGAGGCATATGAAGAATAAATTAGGCTTATTTACTTGTAAATCAGTAAACTAGTTCCAAAGCGTTTGCTGTGTGTAAAATTCATAAGCAAACTGCTCACTGCTGATCTCACAGTGATGAACAGGATTTGCTGGCCTCAAAGGAAAACCCGAGTAAACGACATGCGCAGGACCTGATCCTAAGTTTGCGAAGTCCATCCTGTTTGCCACTGTCCACGTGACGCCTAACTCAACGCCACTGTGTGGGAGCTCAAGCTCTCTCGGTCTGTTGTTAAGAGCACAGAAAGTGATGCATTCAAACCCAAACCAAAAAGACAACGAGAGCTTGCAGGAAGGCTTGCATTGGCACAAATGTTCTCACAGCCAAATTGAAGAGAAATATTCAGTGCAATTTATTTTTTTCCAATCTTTCTGTCTTGACAAACCCACGACGCTTTTCTGAAAAAACTCCCTGTATTCAAACATGAAAGCTGTGGTGATCCACCTGATGAGAATTACGTTCTTAAGCACGAGATACTGCCTGATGCTTGCCCAGAACAGTAATACTGGCCCCGCAGACCTGTTTCACCAGCCCTCCTTGCTGTCTCTCTGCCTCCTTCAAACGAGCAGTGCCCCAGCACCCGTGTTCTGCAGCGCACACAGTCCTCAGGGGCATTGTTAGTAGAGACTGATGGGACTCAGCAGGCTAAAACTGGTCAGGTAATGCAAGTCCTTGCCTCGCAGTTGCCAAGCTTCAGACAAATCACTGCCAGTCATGACATACACCTAATTGAAAGCAAGGAATTCTCAAACAAATTATGTTTAAACTGCACAACTGCCTCTCTGAGCAGCTACTGCAAGAAAGTTGTGTTATTAATAAAAGCAATACCCTCTCGTAAGAGGCATCCTCCACAGCCAAGATCTCGAGATGGTCTGGGTGGAGACTTCCTCTCCAAACCGAAGGATGTGACACAACAGAACTTGGGACAGATGCAAGTAAAACTCCCCGGTTCGCCAGACAGCCTGCACCGCCTGAAAACAGCAGACGTTGAAGCAGAGGTAAGACACAAAACGTCACGTGTAAGCACACGACACGTTCACATGGGAGGCGTGGAACTCAAAGCAATGAACTGACCAAAGCCCAAAAGGGGCCTGGAAACGGCTCAGCCGTGACGGTATCCTCACCCCAAAAAGCTGTGGTTAGAGTGTGTTCTGGCCGTGGCAGCCTCCACGACTGCCGTATGTGATGGTGGGGGTTAGGCCAGGGAGAACAGTCACCTGCACAGCAGAAGCCACCAAGCCGCCTGCGAGCGCAGCCAGCACCTGCTCACACACTGTGACCAGGTGAAGCCGTGGTGGTCCCAAAAGCCAGTTACTGCACGATCGACTTTGAATTTCTAGCACTGGAAACTATTTCTTCCTTTCACCTTGATCGTAATAGCCCATCCTACCACTACCCTGTCCAGAGCAGCAACCACACTCCGTATTTCAGAGGAAGATAAAGACGAAGCAAACCCAGCGCTGCGTATCCCAGCCAACTGTGCGAGATTGCTCACAGCAGAGAAAATTCCTGCAATAATCACCGAATGCCCTGGAAGTTAACGTGAGGTTTGATTAATATTATTAGCTCAGCTTGCACACAGGCAGTTCCAAGAGCCAGCCACAACGTCTGGAAGAGCTGGGTGGCCGCGGCAAAGATCTATTTGCAAACATTCATTGGAACAGGAAAGTGAATTAAGTCCGGGGATTTTCACAGCCCTTACGTGCTTGTGTTCAGCCAATATGCCAGCCAGTTTGTTTACCGCAGTTCAAACTGTGTGTTTTAGGTTAATATTTCAAAGTATTCTCTGAATAGTTTGCTAACATTCATCAGTTACAACAACATACAAAAGAAGGGTAAGAATTCTGTCAAGCAGTGGGGACAAAAACGCCAGGCTGCTCTCCTTCAGGGAGGCACACGCACGCGCAGACCGCTTCACATTCCCAAAAGACTAAAAAAGCTTTTTTTTTTTAATAATAATAATATTAAAGTTTGCTTTTAGGTAAAAGCTATACGTTAAGCTTTTGAACAGGCTTTACCCACAAGAACACATTTCAGTCTCCAAGTCCCAAACAAACAAGCGAACAGAGAGAAAAGCGGCGCCCGTGAAAGACTCACCAGCCCGTCTCCCATGCCCCGCGTCCTCTGCTCTGACCTCGCACGTTTAGGAAGCTGCTCTTTCGTTCTGCTCTACTTTGCAAAGGCACGCACGCCTCCAGAAAAGAAAGGTTGCTGTTTGTTTGTTTACACAGCATTAACGGCAGCGTGGTAACTAACACAGGCGCCGGGGCTGGTGGCCCGCAGCTGGGACACAGGGAGAGGAGGAGGGGTTCCGCTCCACCAAAAAATTCCGTACACGCACCACAGACTGCTTTTTCGCATCAGCCCAGCAAAACACATTTCTCTCTAGTGAGATTAGATCCTGACTCTCTCCTCGCTCCCGAAGACACCATGTTTACACACTTTAAATCCCTCCCGCTTCCTTCTCACGCCATCTTTTTCCTTAGTCCCCGGTAAGCTGCTATGTAAAGCCTCTTCCCTCATGTAGCATCTTCTTACACATTTTTTAAAAATAAACACGTTCCCTTAACTGTGACGACCCCACCGTGCGCTATGCCATCCCAGACGTGTCTCAATTTTTAGGTAAGCTAATTCCACTAAAAAACAGTTCACCTGCAACACTAGCACACACTACACGCATCGTCTCGTCAGAGAGGGGATGAATCGAGGGAGGGAAGGTGGGTAGTCAAGGCCACGGTGGATGCTACACAGAGGCACTGGGAGCTTCTGCTGCTCTTCAGGTGCTGCTCACGCCATTCCTCCCATCTTTGCCAAAACCACCACCACCACCACCCAAAGGAACGGGAGGAAGTGACAAGCAGGAGCAAGAGCGCAGCCACAGTCTGGTAGGGGTCTGGTTGGGAATGGGTTCCACTCCACATTTCAGCGTTCCCGCGAGATTGAAGTGACAAACAGGAGGTGAAGATCCCTGGAACGGCTCCTTGCCCCAGGGCTCGTCCCTTACACTTCTTCACTGGCTCTGACAAAGCCTCAGCCGCCCGCGCTGCCCAGGGTCCGGCCGCCCGGCACAGCATGGCCCCGCCGCCGCCGCCCTTGATGGCCAGCCGAGCGTGAAGCCCCTGGATCGCGACTCATCTTGTTAAGGCTAAATCAGAGGATTTGGCCAAAACCACTATATTCCCTGATCAGAGATCAGTTTCCCCTCCACCATCTGATAACCACTCTTAAAGGATGCGTTAATGGGTTCCTGTTCGCTCCGCGCCCGTTAAGCAGAGGCCAAGCTACTATGAGAGGGAATAGACTTGAGTAATCATCTCTTATGAGGCAGCAAACCTACATATAGTGTTCAAAATTATTCCCTTAGGACAAGATGTTTTTCACCAAGTCTCCCACATGACAGTTTGACATATTGGTTCGGGCACATAGCTCTGCATTTGTACACAGTCCGGAATCATCTTTTTCAGTTTTCAAAAAAAATAAGGTCTGAAGACATTTCATGTTTCCCTGCTACACTGGACCTGGTCTCCACAGATTAATTGATTCCTAAAATTGTATTTTTAAACACAACTAGTTCATTTGTGCTGATAAACAAATGAGCCGTCTCCTCCCTCACCACCGCAGCCCCGACAAAACCCCGGACAAAGGCATTTTCTTGACCAAGGAGTATGAGTAACCACATGTTTTGCATTTGTTTATAAACACAAACGTTGCACCTGCCACCTGCTTACTCCGTAAACTTGAACCACTTTCAGTTTTCTTCACCCCTAGTGACCTGTACCCAGCTTTGGACCGGATCTGTCTCTTCTATTTTAAATGCCTCGAGGCAAGGGCTGTCTCTGGCTTTGCGCTCTGCACAGCACCGAGCACGCTGCGGGCACTCAGTGAAAAGCCCCATCTGGTCCATTAGCGAAACCTTCCTCTCACTCCGATTTTACTCCTTCATTATTTTTGTGTAACTTCTGCAATCTTTAAAGCTCCTAAGATGCTTAAAGGTGCTCTCTCTCCAATATGAGCAAAATCAAAGGGAGCCAGAACAAATAAAAGTTCACAGCTGATGCCAAGGACTCGCAACGACGAGCACAGCCAAAGTGGGGACCAGGCGATTCCCCTCTTTGCCGACCAGGAGCGCTGCGCAGAGATACCCCAACTCCAGGGTATCGGCCACATCTCACTCATTAACATTTCAAGAAGTCATCTGGTTTGGTCAGCCCACAGATTTATTGCCAAGACCCAGCCAGCTGAGCTGCACTGTGAAAGCCTTTCTCACAAAGAAGGGAAGGCTCTTTAGCGAAAAACGTGTGCACAGCACTGAGCACTGTCCCACACCACTAATATATCCCACAAAGCAGGATTAAAGCACTTGACTTTGCTGCATATAGACAAGACAGCGCTCACTTGAAGGCAAGGCAAGGCATGGCCACCGCCACTCGCCCAGGCTGCGAACCCATTTACCCTTAGCGCCGAGTGACGCCCACTGCTCCATCAGCCCGTCGGGTCTGCCAACGTCCTCTGGTCCTCAACGTCTCTTCCTCCACAGACAGCATGATTAATTGGAGGTGCCTGCGACTCTAAAGGGAGCATGTACCAGCCCATGCGGCAAAGGTGTTTATTTTGCTCTCAGTGGTCTCAGAGCTGGCATGGAGCTCCATCGGTGCTCACTGCTTGCACAGAATTTAGATAACAGGAGACACAGCATGCTTGCTGCGAATACAGATTTTTCTTTTTTCTCCCTTGACCTCTTTTCATGCTCCCATTTTCACCAGGAGCAATGGAAGGATGCGCGTAGCACGACAGGGGGGCTGCCCAAACCCAACGCGTTTGTTGTTACGGCTGTAGGGTTACAGACTGCAGTGTCCTACCCCACGGCTCCAGGGCCAAGCCGGGGCGGATACCACTCGAGGACAAACTCAGACTGTTGGCCACACGCCGGTGTCTGAAGAAACTGGTGAAAATGCGGTTAAGTAGGAAAAATGCTAACCCTATCAGTGGAAAAGGTGGCAGTCATATCACGCGTGGCACGACCTTGAAGACACAGAATGAACGATGTGTGGACGAGGAGAACAGCACTGCTGTTCCCTCCACCCTGACGGCAGAAGTCGAGAAAGGGGAAGACACAGCTCCCCGCTTTGCTGCCCACTGCCCAGCAGGAGAGCAACACGCATCCGCGGCTTCACAGGAAAGCGTGGAACTGCCTACACCTATTTATTTCTCTCAGAACTGCCGTTAGATTGCTGCTTTCCAGCCCTATGACTCTCTGAGAAGAAACGTTAAGTCCTGTGTCCGAGGGGGAAGCCAGAAACTCCGTACTTTGGGACAACGCGAGCTCCTGTGCCCTGCTAGATGGCCAGGGGACAACGGACTGTTTCTCACTCATATCCTTCCTCTCTTTTGGCTACCTCCAGTTCCTCTTTTCGATTTAACATATTAACTCTCAGGCTAGCTTTACTGCAACACACGCAAACCGCAGAGGGGAGCTCTGCCTGCCCGCCTTGCAAAGAGGCCGATGTCAGGGTTTTGGTTCTCACACAATAAAAGACCATTCTTGCAAACCAGGTCCCGTCACAACTACAGCGCCGCAGTGCTGCCTTCTGCTCGCCTGGTCCTGCCTTCCCCCGCGCAGACAAACCACAGCTCGTGTCTAACAGCCACTGAAAGCTGAGCTACTGATGGCCAAACTTTCAACCACTGTCTATGCCAACCCAACCCAACCGCACGGCTCTGAACTGCCAGTGGAGCTCCCCGTGCCATCACCAACACCGTGCTCTCCTATGCTCTGCATGGTATGAGAAGCTACGAACCCGCCCAAGTGAGGAAAACTGGCTTTAAAAATCAAACCAAACCAACTAGCACCAACAGCCAAACCATTTCTGGATGCTTCCAAGAGAAAACAAACGGGAGTCCAGCAACTGCAACCCATCCCAGCACTGCGGACTCGATGCTCCCGACGTTCACACGCTGCCACCTGGGACCAGTGATTCCTCTGGGAGCTCTGCGTTATTTTTTGGGACCTGTCCTCCCGCCGCAAAAAAACAAGCGCTTCTGCTCATCTCAGAAAGCAGTTAACTGCCTAAATCCTGCCCGCCAGCTCCTTCAGATTTACACTCAGGCCTAGCACTGGGACAAATGGCTTCTCCCTAACTCTCCCTCCAAAGGACCGCAGCTGCCTCAGCCGTGTCCCTACCTCTGCATGCAGCACATAACGTGAAAAGGAGAACTCCGCAGTAGGAGTGAATATTGGCTGACTGATCCCATGTTTTCTCTGCTGTTGGCGTACATCACTCACTTGCGCTAACTAAATGCTTTGAGCCTATTTTCACCGAGGGTAACAACCCACACATCCATGATGAGTAAGGAAATGCTGGGTTTTGCACCCAATACTTTCAGATTTATTTCACATGCACGCAAATTATCACATGGCAGCTTTACGCACAACTCCAGCCCATCTGAAATCCATCTCTCGACAGCCAGAATGCGCAAGCAAATAAAAGGTTCTTCATAAAATCCAAAGCGGAATTTCCTGCCTGCACAGAAGTCACATGCAATAGCTCAACACGCCTTCGTTTCACTACACCCAGTTCCTGGATGCTGTCTAGTTTTATTTCAGGACAGGCCAAAATTGAAAAAAGACACTACTTAAATGTTCTGCATTAAATTGCCACCTTGACATTTAACAAGGAGCTAAGCCGATTAACAGTGAATAACACCCGCCATTCCCCTGCGCGGCATCGCCCCGCAGACCTGCCCTCTCCCGCGGGCACTGCACACGCGGCCACCACCGGTCCACGCTCCCAAGAGCTCGCTGTCGGCCGACAGCATCAGACTGCCTTCGGATGCCATCCTGGGCTACTGGGCACATCGATCCCCGAGTTGCTTTTCCCCATGATGACGGAACCTTTCCATGTGTGTTAAATACTGAAAAACGGCTTGAGCTGGCCTGAGCTTCGCTCTGCCGCTCCACCATCACCACTGGCTTGACTCTTTGCCGGGGGATGGTGCCCAGAAGAGCAGTATTTACTCTGCCCGTCAATTCACTCCACAACCCATCGCGTCTTTTTATTAAGTTTTGCTGCAGCTCCTTTCTTCTTGAGGACACATGGGTCAAAAGCACCAGTACCACTTTCAGCCCAACGCAAGTTTCAGTGCACAGAGCGGGCCTCCAAAAATAGCATGAAAAAGCCCACTCACACTGGCAAGGGAAGCGGGTGTATTAATGGAGTTTGTAAAGGCAATGAATAGACGGTGATTATGCACGGAGCACAACAGAGGAGGAAACATGTAAATTCCAGCCTTCTCTCGTCAGATTTGTGCAAGAGCTTCTACATAATTGCTCGGGAAAAAATAGAAATGACAACAATAAGTAGGATATTTAAGCCCTGCATATTATACATGGAAATCTCTATTTTCCTTAAATGAAGTGAAAACAGAATGAAAGAAGAAGATTCTCTTCAAAGAACTTTGTTGGTGGTCACTTAGTTTCAGGGTGCAAATTAAATGAGTACGTGCTAGCCAAGTGTAAAAAAGGGAGTTTGTCTCTGAAATATTATCAGTCTCGTGAGGCAGAGGCTTGGACACAGCTGTCCACAGACGTGCGTGTGTTTAGTCGCCTTGCTCCAAAAGAAATCCACAGGAGCCTTGTCCTCGTATCCCAACGCCAGACCTGCGTCCAGCTTGACTGCCAGGGCCGGGGACCACGGGTGCTCGGCTGCCCATCCCTCAGTCCCTCGACCTCCTCCCAGCTCTGCCGGCAGCTCCTGGAGGTGCCTCTGCCCGATCTATAACTCACAATTACGAGAGACCGTAACACAAAACTGCCACAGGCAAAGTCAATCTCTCCCAGGGGCCTCACACATCTGAGGCTCTTGCACACCAAGAAATGGCGATCACGTGCATTAATGCTCTGGGTTAAACCACACGAGTTCAAGGATATTCGTGAAAATACAACTGGAGCTTACCAAAGGCTAACAGTAAGCGAGAAGGAACAGCATCCAGGATCTCCAGCAATTTTATCCCATTTATTTATAGCATTACTTTGAAATACATCCTATTCCTCTCCAGCATACCTCCAACTGCAGTTTGGTGTCTCGGAAGTAGCGTCTTACACGAGGGGACCTTGGGGAACAGCCCCCCCAAAATCAAAGGAGCTCAAACAATTTCACCGCCCAGCGAGTAAGAGAAAAGCGGGAGCAGAGACCCCAGAACAAAGCCGGGTGTCACCGAGGCACCCGCAGAGACACGGTTCCGAGACGGACACCCCCCAGCCCGCTCTGTGACGAGGAACACAGAAGGCAGAGGCGTGACACTCCAGAAACAACGGTTTTCAAATGACGGTTTGCAAGTCCCTAGTAATCCACGGACAATTTCTAAAGAGTCTACGAAAAGTAACTTAAAAAAGCAGAACTGTCAGGAAGCTCGAGTTTGTTAAAGAAGGGTGAAAGACCCTGCTGGAAATCATTTAAGTGTTTGCAAATCAGACTGATATCTGATGTTATCAACCCAAAAGGTCACATTCCGGGTAAATTCTTGCTAGGTCTTTTCTGTTATAGAAAAGTCCCAAATTCTGGTATACCCCAAATTTTAATTTGGCTACAGAAAGAGACGGAAATGTTGTTGCCATATAATGGATTTGGCACATTCAGAAACATCTCATAAAGCAGCAGAAAGGTGTGGTGGTTGAGCCGGGGGTCATAAATCTGATGGAGGACCAGGGTTTGTTTGAACAGCATGTTTTAAAATTAAATCTATCTGAGGGAAAAGTGAAAAAAATCATCAGATAGAAGAAATACGTATCCATGTGAAGGAGGAATGGCAGCAAGGGAAATTCACCTTAAAAAAAAAACCCCACACAAAGAAGCTTGAGTTTTCTTAGGTGCGTCTGTAAGTGCCACTATTAGGATAAGAAAAATATAAGCTCATCTTTTTCTTCCAATTGTCACATTGCTGTTGAGAGTCTTCACAAAATTCTCAGAATAGCAACGAATCAGAAGCAAACAGCTGCTCAAGCAAGAAAGTCACGGGTAGACAGACTTTCACTGCTTCAACAAAAAATTAACTCTAAAGTTTCACAGGCCAGTAAATCAACAAAATGGGCCGGTACGACACAGGACGGACAGTCTCATCTTTAAACCCAAAGCTGAAATACGGGCCCGTGTTCCCTCTCTAGCCTAAATCATGCTCACAGGATTTATGGCCCACAACAATTTCAATATCCCTGGAAAATGAAAAAATGGCAGACAATTAGCTCAGCCCGCTCTGCTGGCAGTTGTGTGGGCTCTGCCCCGCGGCACTCGCGGAGGGGACGCCCAGAAGCGCCAGCTCCCCCGGCACCGGCAGGGGAGCCGGCAGAGGGCACGGGGCTGAGCAGCACCCAAGTGCCGGTGCACGGGAGCACAGCATGTCCTGGGGACCGCGCTGCGGGGCGGACTCCACATACAGCAGCCCACGAGAGACTGGAGTTCATTCCTGTCCCATACACGACTACAGCGGTCTGCGACAGCAGCTGTTAACCTGGTTTAGACGTGGTCAGTGCAGAAGCACAGACCGTCCTACGAGAAGGGCAGGTCCCTTTGATCGCCCGGCTCCTGGAGAAAGGTCTCCAGAGGCAGCGACGCTCTCTCCTGCTGCCCCACTTTCCACGAGCCAAGTTAACAGGGAGCAGCGGAGAAAGGTAAGTTTAAAGCAAATACTGCATGCACATAGCACTGAGCGAGGAGCGCAGAGGGCGTAGGGAGCTCCTCGCCTCCCCTCGAGCGCCGGCCCCACGGGGCGCAGCATGAGGGGCGACAGGCAGTGCGCTCGTCCCCTGCCCCGACGGGCTCTCGACACAGCAGGGCCCATTGGAGGGGAATCCTGGCACAAACGGCTGCGTCCTCCCAGGCACCAACATCGTGCCTTAGCTCACAGAGAAGTGTGCTGTGGCACACTGGTCGCCCTTGTACACGGCGGGTATGTAGCACGGAACAGTGCTGTGAGCGTGAGTGGATTAGGCAACAGCTTAACAACCTCCCCTTGCACGCAGCCTGCAAGGCCTTTAGAGCTTACGGACATGTCCGTAAAATCAGAAACAAAGCAGCGAGACCGAGATCCGTGTGTGAAAGGACTCTGTTTGCAAACACAACTCTGACCCATGGGGGTGACTGCCACCCTGCGCCCCCCACCCATCCTGCCCCTGCAGAGAGGCCGGTTAGCTCAACGCCTGCAAGTTCCACACAGGCATCTCACTACGGAAGTAAAGCCAAATACAAAGAAGCTACCGTGTGACAGTGTAAGGACTACCTTGGAATCTCCACCCGGGCACTGTCTGCACTTTGAGCTCTATCAAACCAGGCAAGACTTGGCTCTGCAGCACCCACTTCCTACCATAACTCAAATGCAGAGGCAGCACCAAACAAACAAAATCCTCCATCCACCGCTGAATCACACCTCTCCTTCGCACAGGCGGGGCGAGGTGCAGGTAGTACAGCTTGAGTCACGCAACCGAGACTCTCACCGAACGCCAGCTATCACTTCAGCATCAGCCGGGGCTGCTGCACACCTAAACCACTGCACTACACACATCTTAAAGCCTGTGAGATACCGGGTCAGTGGGCCCAACACCAAAACCGGTCATTGAGGAGGCAAGGGCACCCAGACTGGTCTTTAGGTATCCTCTGAGCGGCAAAACCCGAGCCACGCCTCTGCTCAAGAACCTGTCTCCAAACAGCAGCATCGCGCCCTTCCTGGATGAATGCTTTGTTTACTGGAAAACACGCTGGGAAATACAGGTATCCATAACAGTGCTGCAACAAATTATGCTGTCCCTCGTCCTTCTCGGAGGTCGGGATCCACGCAGCCTCATCCTCCAGCTGCACAGCTGCCAAGGCAGCTGAAACATTGGGCCTGCTGGGCTTAGACAAGAGGGTGCGCGGAATGGCCGTGGGAGCACCCACCACCAACGGGACCGCAAGGACACAGGCGTGAACAGACCGTCTGTCTTAACGTACCCACCTTGCCTCCAGACCTCCAGGTCTTCTTGAGCAAAGGCAGCTGTGCTGGAAGAGTTAATCTTGCCTGGAACAAACATATCTCAGGTTTCTCAGCAAGTCAAAGGCTGCCCCGGAGCTGGGCTGCCTGCTCCCTGCCTGCAGCCTGACCCCTGACATTTCCACTCTGCTGCTCCCTGGCACAGAAAACTTAACCGTACACAAACAAACAGGTTGGGAGGGCAGATAAATGGAAGACAGAGGAGGGGAAAGGGGAGATTTCTCAGATTCCTTGTAATAGCCCTGATTAAATAATAGCAGCCACCACCAGACGCCGGTGAGGGGCTGGCGTTTATCAGTAAGCCCCGAAGTCTACAGCAAGACACCTCTGCTTAATTAATCCTGAAAGGGTCCCTTCCCCCTTCTACTTCCCAGGGAGGTTTCGAGGATCTGCAAGTTTATAGATACAGCGAGTGAGTCCTTTTCAGCTCTCTTCCTTACCAAACATGAGGGCAGAAAGCGCCTGTTTAAAACCACAGCCAGGATTTACAAACTCTGCAGCAAAGGCTTCCATCACATGGAACCACACAGGCAAACCCCATGAGAGGGTATCTTTGATTTAGTCGTACTTAACCCTCTGAAGCAATATACCCATCAAGTAATGCATTTTTACAGCAACCCGCCGGAAGGATGCACACACGTAATCATAACCAGACACGGGTCTGCAGATTTTACCTGGGCTTGGGGGTCTCCCGCCGTTCTTAGGGAATACCAAGGGAATTGTTCATACAGAACACAACCGTTCATACAGAACTCCAAGGGATAAATCTGCTCGGCACTTGACAGAGTTCTACCGTCCCCCATTTTCATCCAGTTTTCCCATTACCCTGGTGGCATCGACATCCCTCAGTGATGTAAGAGACTGCACACACACACGGAGCAAGACGATTGCAATCGCTCCTGTCTCTGGGCTTTCACTTCACTCAGGGAGCCTTGGGAGGACCTTCCAAGGCATCTTCCATTTCAGAAGGTCCCTGCCCTTTGATCCAAGGTGCACATCATACTAGTGCAGAGCACCACATCGGCCACGAATAGCCACAAAGCTGGCACATCCCTCCACACCAAACCCTTCCTCAGCAGCAGTGGGAGAGGAGTTCTGCTGCCAGGGTGCCTTCATCCCACTGCTGCGCTTGGAGAGCCACAACATGTCAATGAGCACCCATCACAGCAGTGACCAGAACTCTTGCCCCTGGAAAGTGGACAGACCACCAGCACACATCATATAAACCAGAAAACAGCTTCTGATGGAAGCGGCCTAGGTGAGTGCAAGCCAAGGCTTTGAACCAGTCCTCAACGGAGAGCTGGGCAGGGAGGGTCTGGCAGCAGAGTGCTTGGTCCCCCAGGTCAGCCAGCCACCTTAAAATACAGCCAGCCAGCCAACCAACCAACCAACCAGCCAGCCAGTAAGCCAACCAGCCAGGCAACCAATCAGCCAGCCATCCAACCAGCCAACCAACCAGCCAACCAACCAGCCAGGCAACCAGCCAGGCAACCAGCCAGGCAACCAACCAGCCATCCATCCATCCAACCAGCCAACCAACAATCCATCCATCCAACCAACCATCCATCCATCCAACCAGCCAACCAACCATCCAACCAACCAGCCAGCCATCCAACCAGCCAACCAACCAGCCAACCAACCAGCCAGCCAGCCAGGCAACCAGCCAGGCAACCAGCCAGCCATCCATCCATCCAACCAGCCAACCAACAATCCATCCATCCAACCAACCATCCATCCAGCCAACCAGCCAACCAACCAGCCAACTAACCAACCAGCCATCCAACCAGCCAGGCAACCAACCAGCCAGCCATCCAACCAGCCATCCAACCAGCCAGCCAACTAACCAACCAGCCAGCCAACCAGCCAACTAACCAGCCAGCCAGCCAGCCAAACAGCCAGCCACCCGCTGGCACGGCGTGCTGGCAGCCATGCCTCCTCCACTCCCATACAGCCACCTCCTCGCCCAGGAGCCGGCCAGGAGCAGGGATGCTGAACAGCAGAGCCGGCTAACAGAACAGCTTCGCTAACATAGCACCAGCCTACTCATTGTCCCAAACAGGTTTTAATTTTCACATATATTTTTAAAAAGTTGGCCATGGGAGTTCATCCTTTCCTCTCTTTCTTTTCCTCAGTAACCATAAAAATGAGTGTTACTGCTTATTTGATCACTTACCTCCTCCATTTTCTTTTCCAACATTTCTTTTCTAAAGCCTTCCCAGCTTCAGAGAACAGTGACACACAAAATGGAAAAGTCTAGTTTTTCACATTCTTTTTTTGGTAAAAGAATAAGCATTATTTAATTTTCTAAACTCCCTCTTCCACTCTTTTTTTCCCAAAAAAACTTGTCTAAAGCTGAATAAACTGGTGCTAGAATTACAGAGATTTATTCTTTTCGTGTGGTGTAAGCTAAGTTGCAAAAACAGCAAATGAAAAAGTGGAAAAAAATCTCTGAAATAATGATTTCTGGTGCGAACAGAAGCAAAAAGAAGAGGGAGGGAAAAAGGAAAATTTTAAAAGTCTAAGTTCAAATTGTAAAAGAAAGCTATATTTGGCATCAGCTTTATAAAATTCCCAGGAAAATAAAAACTCAAGCTATTTTCTTGAAGATCTATATTCTTAAATACCTTTTTTTCAACACAGTCTCTTTTTTAAAGAAGTGCTGGGATGGGGGATGGACTGTGATGAACTGAAAAACATTTCTGCCTACCCAAAAAAACCCATTATTCAATGACAAGAGACAATCCAGTATATAATCAAAGACAGAATCCTGACGTGTTCAAAGAGAAAATTATTGTAACAGCAGTGACTTTGAAGATGAGAAGGGTTTTTTTGATAGAAACAACGGCCATCAAGATTTTTACTGTAGCAAACAATGCTTAAATGCACAACTTGGTATGCTGCATGCCTGCCAGGCACACTTAGCACCAACAGCGAAAGAAAAATATTAAAAAATAAAATAGTGACGCATAAGAACTTCATACCTAGAGGTGACTCAAGCAGCACTCTCTGAGTGGTTAACCATTCACAGAGGGTGGCAAACACTTCTAACGACAGGCACGGCACTCTCGTCCGAGGGCATGAAACCGCCAACGCAGACGTCTGCGAGTAGCCCCCCGTTTGGCTAGCTGTGCTGCGCTTTCCTTCTCAGACACCGACTTTTACATTTCCCAGCAGTAAGACGGCCGCACGAGACCTGGACACCCAGGTTTAGCAGCATCTTTTCACTCAAAGAGCGGGGGAAGAGCCAGTTCTGCACGGCGACGTTGTCCGGCCTGGCAGGTGACAATCGAGACCCCTGTATCTGCCCGCGGTTTTGCCGTCAGGGGCCTCGGTACTCATCAGGACCGCAGGGCACTTCTGCGTAATCATAAAAAATAGCACTCGGTGTAACGCTATACACTACGCTGCACATTTTCAAGTACCACAAATGAGAAAGGAGACTGTAACGATTCAGAAAGGTTTGCCTTCAAGAGTTACTTCGGGCAATCATTTTTGCGGGCTTTTTTGTTTTTAAATTTCATTCTGCACAAAAACTCGAGAGCCAACGTCCCATTAATACAAAACTTGCAAGTTGCAAAGTAGTACACCGAAATACTTAAATGTTCGACAACTGCTTCCAGGGAATTGCATATTTGGCTGTAAAAGTCGTGATTTGCGATCTTCGCTGAACTGCTGTGATTCACAAAAAGTGAATCACAAAAGGGAAATTTTGTGAGTGAATAAATAGCTATTATGTAACCCACCTAATGAAGAGAATAGTATTTTTCTGTTCTTTGATTGGAAGACTATCGGAAGACGACTGTAAGTAGTCAAAGCCTCGCTGACTATAAATAACCCCTTCAAAAACAGAATTTGGATGAAGCTCAGTGTTAGTTAAGAGTAAGAGTCAGAAAGAAAACAAACGGATGCCAAGTCTCTTACGGTATCAACACAAACCGAACGTCACAAACGTACACAAACCGATAACTATTTGCTGAGGGAGCTTGGGAACACATTCTGAATGACAAACTGCAGAACTTTGTGATCCATTTCCCAGTAATCTGCACACAGGTGGGAGGGCGAACCCACCAAAGTCGTGTTGTTTCCTTGCAAACGCTGTGCAGGGCACGGCGAGCGGGCAGCGCCAGACCCAGCGTGTGCCCAGCGCCGGCAGCACCAAGCATGCAGCAGCAAACACGAGGCTGCCGGGGTGCCTGCCGAGGACGGTCCTCGCCCCACGGCGCACACAGAGCTCCCACCTATCCAGTTTGAAAAAGACACGTAGTTTTGAAGGACCACTGCCGCCCTCCCAAAAGGAGAACGTTCGTCAGAAGACGAGCTGCCTCTGTCCTGGCTCGAATCCCCATCCTGCCCGCTATGTGCGCGCAGGCGCGACCGGGCGCCTTCTGCTTGTCCAGGCACCACGTCATCCAGGTGGCAAGCGTGTGAGGTGATGTTCACGAGCGTTTGCTTGGCAGTTCTTCCCCAACTTTCCAAACAAACACATGTGAACTATGCCAAACACCGTCTTCTGTGTTTGACCGTGCTTGCACAACGGTTAAGGCAGCAGCAACACTTTCACTGACTGCAGTTGTGCGCGAGGAGACCCTTTGAACACAGGCAGGGAAAGGGTATCTGGGTAAAAAAGCCACCAAAACCCCAGTGCAGGATGCCTGCAACAGCCCAGCTGGATTTTGTTTTCAACTAAGGTGTCCAAAGAACACGTTTTCAGATGGTAGTACAGAGAAGAGCTCCAGAGTGCTTTCACAGGCATCACAACTGCTTTGAGAAAATAAGGCCTTATGTTTTTTCCTGTATTTCACATTTTGGGGATATCCCAGGCACAGAGTCCCTTGAAGAGAAATTTGCCACAAAAATGATGCAAAAGGCTGCTCAGCATTACTGCCAAAGTAATTTTTATTTTGAACATGGAGACTTTGAGTTGTATCGACTCCTATCTGTGTCTCCATCGTTAGGAGTATTGCTTATACACGGGAACCATTTTATCAATACTGTGAAAACACCAAAAAATGTATTTACTAAAAGCATTTTCCCCACTGCATCTCAGCAGCGAGTATGTGCTTAAAGCAGGAATCCTTCTATTAGCCCTACTCCTGCAGTAGTTTTGTTCTCACCTTTATACTGAAACTCTTTCACTGAAAAGGAAACCGTTAAAAAGCACGGGTACGCGCTTTGTTTTCTGCTGCCCGACACTGGTTGTTTATGACTACAGCATGCTTGCTGGAAAGGCTGTGCTCGCCCCAGTACGCCCGCCTCCCTCAGGAATGCCCGCGCCAGGGACGGACCAGCATGGCTCACGGCGACCGCAGCCACTCCTGCTCGTCAGGGAGGGTCTGCCAGGAGGAGGAAAAAACAGCTTGGCTCTCACACGCACGAGCTAATGACCCCCAACCGCTCGGAGCCAGCGACGGCCCGACACCGGCGCCTGTGTCAGGTGTAACTGCTCCAAAAGGAAAACCGCAAGGAGACACCAACACCGCAGAGGGACAGAAGTCGCCATGACCAAAGTTAGGCCCAGCTGTTCACTGCGTCTCACGGGGACGAAGCTCCCCAGGGACACGCAGCTCTCGCCCCCCACCCCTGGATGCCGCTGGCCAAAAGCGCCGTGGGATGCGTCCCGCTGCTCGGCTTGGCACCAGGGCGGCGGCGGCACTCCTCCGGGTGCCACGGGCCATGCCAAGCACCACGAGATGCCCTGAGCGGGTCCTCCGCAGCATCCTCTGGCTTCCAGGGGGCATCTCCGCTTCCGTCTCACTGCCACCACAGAGGATTCCTTCTTGGTTTTTTAATTAGGCATTTGTTTACTTTCTAGAGAAAAGGGACGCGTTAAAAACGTCTGTGTGTTTCTGCAAGCTGCTGCGTGGCGCTGCCGGGTCACACCACGCTCAGGCTCACCACCACCGCTCCTGGTGTGCGACAACGACCCCGCGCCGGACTGACACACGCAGAGGCCATGACGCAGCTGCATAACCGTGGGCTTGGCCATCCTCCCTTTGGGAGCACTTCTGGCAAAAGAAGAGCCGGTAAGCGACACACTGGTGCCTCCACTGCGTGGTGGCCACGGGCTGAGCGGCTGAGCCAGGAGGAGCACAGCTGGCGCGCACACCACGTACCACCCCATCAGAACGCACAAACCAGACGTGAGATCAGATGGGCAAGAAGAGCCCTGTGACGTACACCCTGCGACACCGACCTTAGAACCCGCTGTCTATAGTCCATAAAGGACCCAGACAGCCCACCGCAGTCGTTCCGGCGAGATTCAGCTAAAGTGGGGGAGCACTGAGGATAAAGACAGATCAGTTTTGCTCCAAGACTTTAAATGAAACACTCCTGTTTTGGAAAGAATTTCATTAAGGTGAAAATATAACACAGAACTACCCATTTAGGAAGAATGTGCTATTAATTCCTAGCAGTGTATGTGGAAGGGAAAATTGCGTTTTTATCTAAATGGTTTTTTCTGCATAACCCATTTACAGTATTCTTTTACAGCTCAGTAATGGGAACTTTTCACATTTCTATTTGGGCCAGATCACTGTGGAAGGCAGGAGCAGCCTTCAGGAACATTTCAAATATAACTCCTTACAACAGATTCCAGGAGAAGCTCCACAAAAAGGAGGAGAAAGGCAAGTACAGCACATCTTAAAAGATGGTAGCAAAAGGAAAGGAAAAATCTCTCCATCTTAAAAGATGTAAGCCAAATTTTCAAGGGGGAGAGGAATAAGGATGTATTTTAGGGTTTTTTTTCTCCGAAGGGACAAGAAAAGGCTTGGTCTTTCCCCTCTTCCTCCTCGCACAAAGCACAGGCAGCTCCTCTTCCCGTAGCACACAGGCCCAAACGCATGTAAAGAGCAAAATGGTGCCGCGTTATCACTTTGAAAAATTGCACAGGGATATTCTGAGCTATAACAGTTACTATTACATACTGTGAAAAAAAATGTAGGCTATGAAAAACTATTTTTATCATCATAAACAAATGCTCATTTCTCACTACAAATAGTTTCAGACCATTTGAAACTGAATATAATCTAAACAATAATCTTAAAAAATTGACACTACAATCCAAGTTTGCCTGATATATTGCCATCAGGCAATAAGAATAAAGACAAGTAAAAGCAAAAGCAGCCTCGGAACTGAGCGAGCCATGTCTCACCAGGCTTGCTTAATCCAGTACCGGTAAACACAAACACAAAATTCAAAGATTTTAAAATCCTAAATTTTATCATCAAATATCTCAAACTCAAGTGAACCCAAACCAAAATAGTACACTGGCCTTGTGTTTAATAAACAAATCAACTGATTCTCCAAATAATGCAGCAGGGCTCACAAAAGAAATTGAAGCTGCATATTTTCTAAGCATCGCTCATGTGACGCTCTTCACCTCTTTTTTTTTTTCCTGTGTTGGCTTTTATTAGCTTACTTCTGAAAATTAGTATAACAAGAAATTTTATCTTTCAAAATAGATGTTTAAAAGTGCAGCAGTTATGGAAATACATTTGGACAATGAATAGTTTTTATTCCCTTTACCTAGCTGTGCTCCTCACTGCAAAGCAGTAATTACAGGAATCTACTTCTGTTTTAAGCTTTGCAGTAAGCTCTTTCCAAATTTAAGGCCAGCAACCAACCCTTCATTATGCTTAATAGGTAGACATAAAAACATAATTGTATCACAATCTCTCCAACTGCACGTTTCTCCAGCTCCCGAAGCTCACACTTGTCTGATGTAAGGAAGAGATTTTTAATCTATTCTGATCTGTAATTGAAATATTTCAGCATCATTGGTATAAACCGCTCCAGAAAAAGCTACACAAAACACAGCAGCATTTGGGTTATTATTTGGAGTAAAACTTCACTGCTTTGTTAGGCAGCCCACATTTCCAACGCGGCGCTAACCGCCAGACTCCCACACCACCCCAGGAGCCGAGCATTCAGCTGCGCGTCCGGGGGCCCTGGTAGAGCCCGGGCCACGGCAATGTCCCCTGGGAACCCGGAGCGCCCAGGAGCCCGACGGCTGCAAGCAGCACATTCGTTTCTCCAACTCCCACAAGCACCTCAGCTGAAGTAAGTAAAATCAGGACGCCGTATACGAACTCTGTTCAGCTACAGGACAAAACACGTCATCGTGTAATATATACTACCACTTTGCACACACAAAGTTTAAAGACAAATAAATGACCGAGGCTACCCCAAGCTCCTCCCGTGACAGTCGCCCCAGCACCCCAGCGCAGTTTTACAGCCCCCTCAACTCAAACCCGCGCTGCAGACCCCGTACAGCGAATCAACAGACGATGGTAGGAAACCTCCCATCGATGGCAAATAATAATCACAAAGAAGAACCAGAATGAAGAAACCTTTTGCTATTCTCTCTTTTTTTGGTGATCTACCTCAAAATGGCTAGTACGAGATTTCAATTACACTTTAAACAGTCCTATTTTTGCCTCTGCCTCTAGAACGACGGCGTGCTAGAGAGCACAGGGAGCTGGGATGCGAGCTGCTTCTCCCAGCATAAAAAGAACAGCATGTGCCTATATTTAGAGGTAGAGAAGGGAACTACAGCACCCGGGGTGGGGGGGGGGGGAATCGTACTGATTTTATCTTCACAAAAGCACTTGTGTTTTTGGTTTGTTTAAATCAAGAATGTGTTGCAAGTGTTTGACCCTATATCCAGCAACAATAAAATCTGTTCCGTCATAAAATACCAGCTGCTTTGCACTTTGAATGATAATACTATTTTTAACGTGTTTCAGAACTATTGTCTCATAGATCGTGGTAATTTTTATTATGATTACTGGGGAACTCCTTTTCTTTTTTCCTGTGGAATACAAACAACAGGCACATTTATTATTTTCTTCCCTATAAAACTGTATTTGGGCTGAAATTTGGGCTACTCTTCAGACTAGGCAAAAAAAGTTTTTCAGCCTGATGTTCTGGCACTAATAAAAATTAACAAAGCAAGGGAGCAGGATCAAAAAATACCTGTAACATTAGATGCAAAAAGTTACCCGACTGCCTTACACGCCCAAGGGATACCCTGTTCCTAGCAATACTACATCAGCACCACCCTCGGTTCCGGGATGTACCGGAGAGCTCCAGCCTCGGCGTCAGGTCCTGGTGGGGGAGGACCCTCCTCACCCCTCGCCCACAGCAGAGGACCCCACTCGTGCTGATGCTTCCATCCCCAGGCGTGGGGAAAACCCACCCCCATCGGACTACTCCCACATCATTTCAGTGTCTTTTCCTCCTGCTCAGACTGAGAAATTCACTTACACACTGGGTCAGAAACGCCATAACCGGGGGTTCTTTTTGTTTTTGCGAAGAGGAGCAATGCCGCACCGGGGAGGGCAGTTCAGCGGCACCGTCCCCACCAAACACAGCGGGGGAAGAAGTAATTGACACAGAAAAGAGATCGGCAAGCGGGACAGGACGCGCGCAGCTTTTCATTCCCCCCGCCTGCGCACACTTCCTAGCCACCGCAGCCAGATCCCCGGTTGCACGCTCCATCCCGCACCGTCTGGTGCCGGCGTGCCAGCCTTCGTTGGGCACCCAAGTGCCCACTTGCCCCAAGGGTCCCTCCGGCTCTGCCAGCGCAGGACCCCACTGAGTGTCCCACCAGCATCCGCTGCCAAAGCCTCAGTGGCACTGCGGTTGTTCGGCCACGCGGCTGCCGGTTTACCGGGGAGTGGCTCGCCAGTCCCTGGTAAACCGGCAGCCACATGGCCAAACGACGTCTGTTTTATCTCATTCAGACTGTAAATCTTCAGCAGTGGGAACATCTCCCAGGTTTACAAAGCACCGCGTCAATTTATGGTGCAATAAATACGATCTTAAATAATAAAAATAATAATAGAGCAGGACCCGAATACGGACTCCACTGCAATCTAAGTCAAACATAAACCAGGTATCCATAAGTGCAACGGTAATGACTTGACCGACTGTGCCATCTAGCCAGGAGACGGGAACACTCAGGCAGACGCTCCCTCTCCTCCTGTTTTCACCCGACAGACAATCGGAGCATCACCTCCAGCAGTGGATGGGAGGGAAGGCTCAGTCCTGGCCCCCAGGGGCCTGGCCCTGCTTGCAATGCATTCGCATCTGTCTCTCTTAGACATCCTTCAACTACAGCATCTCCTGCTTCCCGTGATTTCCCTTACCCATCACCAAAAGGCTTTACAATGTTGTAGAGGAAGGTGATATCCACCCCCCAAAAAAATCCCCCACAATACGCAGACTTTTTCTGGGAAAGAGATCCTAAAATTCTGACCCAATAATAACCCAACCCAGCCCAGCCTTCATTTCCTATGTCAACAGATCAATTTGCATCTTTCTAGCAAAATGGTTTCAGGCTACATTTAAAAAAAAAATAAAGTCATGCCTTTCTTCTTAAACTGCATTTTGGGAGAGGATTAAGAGGAGGAAGGAAGGATATGACTGTTTCCACGGTTTTTTAGTGTATTTGCTTCACACAGCAAATTAATACTCTCAATTTTAAACCAAGAGTATATTCTTAATTAGGGTATGAAATGTTTTAAAATTTTCTTCACTTTACAAATGGCTGCTTTTTCAATTAACTGTGCTTCCTCAGCCTCAGGATGATCTTTCTATTACCAATACAAATGCTTTCTAATATTTTGTGAATACTAATTCACAAAATTAATTAAATGCAGACTTCACTATGAAAACATATATTTTACCACCACAAAGCGCTGTTTCCCAACCACTGACTGATTACAGGTTTTTCTGTGATCCAGAGTACCACGTCCTGAAGGCCCAGCAGTCAGAACTAAAGGTAAGAGAGTTAAAACAAATAAAGGCAGCAACTCGGTTTTTTCATGTCACTTGTTAAATGCTCCAAACGGAGGGGGAGGAAGAAAGAAAAGATAAATCTCCGGAAGTTCAAGCAAGCTGGCCGTTCGAGCGCGGCTGCAGCGCCGTCCCCAGCACGATGCTGCAGCCGAGCACCAGCGCAGCCCTCCAGAGCTCACACACGTGCTGGTTGTCTTTAAACCCAGATAAACTGTATGTATTTTAACATAAAGGATCCACCAAAGAGCACTTAAACGTAACCAGATTTCTGCTTCCCAAACCAAAAAAAGCTTCTTTAGACAAATCTTAAAAGCTCATAAAAATTTAGATGGCGCAGTGTCACGCACTGCGTTTTTATGTTAGAGTACCAAACAGACACAAATAGATTTCCTAAAATTGAAAACAAACAGACATAAATTGCACAACTAAAGACTCCCAGCAGAAGTTAAGCATGCAGATGAGAAACGGTTCGTTCTCAGGAGCTTCCCGTGACTGATACAGATGTGCATCTTGGGGACTGCAATCGCAGGGTGTGATGACATGGTTATCCTCTAACAGGGGCAAGGCAAAACTTGGAAAAACTTTATTTCAAAACGGCCAGCATAGATCAGACCCAACCCTGTGGGAAAGAGATGCACTCTAGGCTTGAGCCAGGTGTCTTACAAGGGCACAAGCCCAGAACACAGGGCTGCTGAACACAAACACGCTTACGGTAACGCTTGTACTGCTACAAAAAGTAACTCAAGTATGGGGGAGAAGACTGCGAGAAAAGCAGTAACCACAATACCTTTTTGCATCAGTATATAGATAAAAGCACAACACTAAGATCATCGAGCCTTACACCTTATTATACCAACTAAGGAAAATGCATTCCCCGCATCCATATGCTTTTGCCGCTTGCCAGGAGATGAGCAGAACGCAGAGACTTAGAACAGAGGACGCGGGGGGGCAGATGAGAAGAAGGGGTGCTGAGGAGGGGAGTAGCAAAGCAGTATCCTCCAAGATGTTCTCTTTGAAGTATTAAGAAAGTCAGCTTGTAAAAATTAATGGATTAGACCTCCAGCTGCTCAATTCTCAGCTTTAAATTTAAAAGGTATTTGACTTTGGAACACTGGCACATAAACCATAAAACATATTTAAATTTGTAAAAAAAAAATTTGCATTAAAAAAGGTCACTAATAATTTGTAATGTTTTAACTGCACCACCACAAGTGTTTTGCAAAGGAAAGGCAGCTAACTACAAAGAACATCAGTATTTTTACATAAGCTGGTCATGCTATCAGTATGTGCAAAGTGGGTCTACCTTCAGAATAGCAAGAATTCAGGTTTGTGTTTTAAAAGTTGAGAAATCTAACCAAAACCGGGAAAGTCAGGGCAGACCTTGAATTTCCTGGAAGATTCCACCGTTTCAGGTATTTAATTTCCATAGGGTTCCCTGCCCTGTGTCCCTTACCCAAGAACTGATTGATGCTGAGGAAGCGCACACGCACCTCCATAGCGGAAGCTCTCTCTTTTAAAAATGCCCCTCAAATAAATGAAACGAGTAATTCTGTGTTTAAGAAAACCCAAAGCAACACATCAATCTATCCTGCAAACTGTAAGCACGTATTTACAGGTGCAAACTTTGTTCTGTTCGAGGGCTTCCATTTTTCAATGGAAAAACCAGGACAGTTTGACAGAAAGCCGGCTGCTGGCTGGAGCGGCGGCCGCGATGGACAGGCAGGTACGCGGCGCCTGACGCGCGTTATCCATCCCGTGTGCACGTGAAGCGCTCCGGCCCGGCACACGTTAAGGACGATCTGTTTCATGCTGGTGACAAACCAGGGAAGGATCCCACCGACCACGATCTGACTGGTCTCTTTCGAGATTCTCAGCGTGCTCTAGGAATTACGTAATTAAACTGCTTATGATACTTCAGTGAATTCAGCATTAAAAAAGCATATGTGCTAGGCCACCTGAAGATTCACTTTCCAGCTGGCTTTACACTTCCTGTGGATACTCTGCTCGCACGTTTGTATTTAACAGAGATAGACGAGAAACCACAGACTAAAAATGTACCGTAATTTGTCTAGTACTAAAATTTTATATGGCCACATAAAGACGTTTTGCTGTACCAAAACCTCTCCCTGGTACAGAACATCGCAGAAGCCGGGAGTCAGCTGCTACGAATAAAAGCAGCCTGTGTACTTTCAGGTTAGGCTTTTGTTTAATGCCTTATCCTTCGCTCTACGCAGCAACCACTAACAGGTATTGCTGATTAACAACCTTTTTCAGCAAAAAATTACTTGCAGCTCTATGGCAGAGCACCCCACTAGGTCATGGGTAAAAAAAACAGCACGTTAAAAATTAAGAGCAGACACGGTGTAATACATCACGGATCAGAATAAATCTACGCTGTCATCTAAGCTCATACATAAACAGTAAGTCTAATTCATTTCCTTTCACATCACACGTAAAGATCTGAAGCACCTTCGCACACCAGTTTCAAGAAATACATGCCCCAAAGTCTGTCTCATGCACTCCCTCACGCTAAGCCTGTACAAAACAACCCAGTCACAACTAACCTCGCAACTAAGCGTGCCATTACGAAACAACGGACTTTGGTGAAAGAAAGCATCGCGGCGCAAACGAAATCTGCGATCTGCATTAATTCAAATACTGTCCACTGCTAGACTGCCCGCTAAAATGAGCAGAACAGGTAAACCTAAAGACCAAAGATTAATACACAGAGAGAGAGGTGGATGGATGGATGGATGTAAAGGCAAATAAGAGTGCCTATGGCAGTCACTGAAATGCCAGTGAATTCACACACTTCCTGCATTAAATATCGCAGTGCGTTACAGCAGCAACAGCAAACACTATTGAAAACTCTGCCCCTTGCCTTCTCTGGTCTTTGCCATAAAGGTCTACAAACACACTGCTGCGGAATGTTTATAAAACAAAAGAAAACATTTCTAAACAGGACCATTTTCTAGTAGAAAAATATTAAAAATGAAAGTCAGTTAAAGTAAACAGCATTACTGTCATTCACGTGAAGCCAAGCCAAGCAGGGGCAACCTCTCGATTTTTTTTTTTTTTAAGAGGTCAGAAGAGTTTAAAAGATCATACTAGACCCGAATCTAATGCACAGTGCACGCTCTCCTATGATATGCAACGGGAGTATTCCTTCCTCATAAATCTGCGTGCTACACATTAAAGATGTGTACTTCATATCTGCGGAGCACATCACGTAATTTCTTGGCGAAGGCAATAGCATTTTTTTTCAGCAACTGTTAAAATTCCTTGTGTAAGTTTGAAGAGCCCTTTCGAGCAAACAAAGCAGCATCGGGAATCACAGACCCGTCGCTGCAAAGTGCGCTGAGCTTCGTCAGTGAACTCATTTCCAACAACCTTACTACAGTACAAACCCGTTCCAAATCACATATTGCTTTCAATGACATTTAAGTGCTTGAAATACCTCACAAGAGGTCTGACAAACTCGGTCTTAGTAAACAAATCCAGCCCCTTGGTAAAGCCTCTGAGAGAATTTAGCAGTATTTAAAATAAAAGCACGCAGCAGGGCATACTAGGAAGGGAAAGAAAACAAAGGCTCCTGCCCGCATCTGGACCAAATCTGACCTTTGATAATGTATTTGGTAGTAATTTACAGACGTTACATACTGCTTCATCAAGAGTTTCGGCCTGCTGGCTCGTTCACATGATAGGTTCCGTGATACAACGAAATATTAAAAAAACCTCAGACGTGAACACTAACCGTGCTGCACTGCACGTGCCCGTCAGCTCGGACGGACGAGCCCAAGGGCCAGGGAGCAACTGAATATATTCTCATTTTTTCCAATCAACACCTGCACAGTTCTAGCTTACCTATTGACGTCTTCACCCAACGTCTGCAGTACGGGACCTTCAAAATTTCAATTAAAAACTAAAAACAAAACCCCACCAGCACTTAATTACCGGGTTTCTAGAGAATACTAATCAACGTTTCACTGAAGGGGAAATTGTTCTGGTTCAGGCAAAGCAAAGCCCCATCAAACCGGCCCTGGGTTTTCAAGTGAATTTGATCTGGTTATTCTCTGTCAGCCGGAGCTGCGGTGGTGGGAGACGACACGACCTCTCCAGACTCAGTATTACTGTATCTCGCTCCCAGCTCTAGCTGCATGGCAGAGGAAAACACGAAATTCTAGAAAGCATTCTGGGGGGAAAAAAACGAGCTATCGGCCAATTCACATAAAACACATTAGTACAAGAAACGCTGTATCAGAGAAAACTCCTTACGGAAAATCGCACCTCAGCGAACAGCAACGTCCAGCCAGCATTACTAATGTTAAATTCAGAAACAAAACGTGCGCACGTGCACAGAACTCGCTGAAGGCTATCGCTGCACGATGCCGGCGTGCACACGTTACACGGGCACCCACAGCACAGGTGTCTGAAGCAACATCCTCTGCTCCCATCTGCCCTTGGCAACTCGCAGCTCACGCGGACTGCTAGATGTTAGCAAACCATTTTAATGCCATTACGAGAGAAAAAAGAGGTGAGCTCTAAGGAATCCGACCAGCCATTAAAACAACTCAAACAAGTTGTTTCCCCCAGCAATCCGGGCATTAACGGAGTATTTGAAAAGTTCCTTCCCCGTTCTGCCACGTTTTGGGGAGCCTGTCCGTTCCACAGCTGCCCCTCCACGGCCGGCAGCGGAGCCGAAGCCCCCAGTCCCCGGCACCCGCTCCGCGCCACAGCAGAGCAGCGGGAAGGCGGACGCCGCGCCCGGCGCTCCGCCGAGGGGAACCTGCCCACCGACACCCGCGCCCCTTCCTCCGTGCTGCCCGGAGCCCGCCGAGCAGCCGGTGCAGACCGCGGCAGTGCCACAATAGGAATAAATCACCGCACGCTTTCCCTCCCATCGCGGCAGGTGTAATTAAGCAGCCCACCAACAATGCCTGTGTGTTGGTGAGAGGACTCGGGTCTAAGGACTAATCTCACTCCTAACAATACCGCACAGCGCTGTGAAACAGCGAGCGCTCCCGCGGCGCAGTATTAAGCACGTTTAGGAACGGCTTGAAATTTGGAGGAGCGCTGCCTGAAGCCTGCGCACTCACCCGGCACACGTACACCGGGGAACTGCTGGAACAAACACCGCGGATGCAAATCCCAGTCAGCTAAAAAGGTTTAAAATCTCAGTCACTGGATTACGAAACGAAGCCTTTTCTTAAACACAGTTTCAAACACTCGGGGGTATGGTAACGTAAAGTTAAATTATTTCTACTAACCGAGGAGAACAGCCTTTTTGTCTCACCTATTGTATCTTTATCACTTCCAACAACAGTTAAAGTAAATTCTCCGCTGGTCTATATGAATTTCCTCATCCGAAGAACCAGCCCATTCAAATCCTTCAAGTGACTCAAGTGTGAAACAAAATGAGTGCCTCTATGCATTGTTGTAAAACTGGTTTGCTATTTTATGTTAAGCCTCTAAAATACTAAAACATCTCCTTATATAGGAACACTGATTAAATGGTTTTCCTTCCAAGTGATGAACTGTTTTAGCAGCAACATTGTGGTTATCGCGACCAGAAAGCAATTACTTATTTCGCTAGATGTTACTAAGAATAGCGGTGATCAAAGTGAACGTAGGAGTGCTGTTAAAGACGTTAAAGAAAGCATCGCTCCATATGACACATACACACAAAATACACATAATTTTAAGCCAAATCACACTTTTAATAAATGTGCTGTTCAGGATTAAATCAGTGCCGCTCAGGATTTTTTTTTTAAATCCATGAAATGAAGCTCCATGGAATAAGCGACTCTTTCAAAACCTATTTCTAATACAGCACGGGGTGCAGACCGGCGTATCTGTATGCACGCGCGTGTGTGCGAGAAGGCACACATAACCGGGGGTGCGCGCGCGCTTGTGTGTGTGTGTGCTGTGAGAGAACGCATATACGTGTTCGGGTCTGCCAAGGTAGAAGTGACAGGAACTGTGATTTGTGCTAACTAGCTATTGATCCAGTCAGATCTAGATGTTGTGTACAAGAAACAATAAAAGAGAAGGGGCCAGGAAGGATGCTGTGTGCAACTCCATTTAAAAATGGAAAAGAAGGGCCCCAAACAAACCAATTTATGTCCTTGCCTGGGTGAAGCATGGAGAATGCTGATGGGCTCGCTAGAGTCTGCTGTGCATGCTAAACACTCCCGCTTGGAGCGAGAGTCTCCTGCGCTGGGCATTAAACACGAACAAAGAGACAAACTGTGGGGGCTAGGATTCACGCTTCAGAAAGCCAAAGCTGGAAAGCCAACCAGAACCGGGGGTAGGAAATTGCCCAGTTTTCAAACCCGCTCCCTTTTGATTTTCCCAACACCCTTCTTAGCAAAATTACCGAACGCGGAGGACTGTAAAAAGGCAGTCCATACCACCAGATGTAACGAAAACAATTTCAAACTACACCAGCGGTACCAAAACACCAACTTTCCCAGGCACAAATAACGAGTTTATATTGCGTAAATTACGCACGCGTACTTACAGCACATCAAAAAATTGCCTGAATGCATTCACATGGCAGGTACGCACACGTGCATCTATTGCAATATTCACACACATGGTCAGGCAGTTTGGAAAATACGGCTTTGATAAGATAAAATAGAAACTAATTGAATCTATAATCATCTTTATCTTAAACAGCTTTTGTAATAGAGGGCTTTCCATTAAAATATTTTTCTCCTGAGCTTGGGGAATTATGGTGCCCTCTGGACACAAGGAAGGATCAAAAATGACAACTAACGTCGAAATTAAACGTCTGTCAGCTAAGCAAGTTTCATACCAGCAGACCCAGAGCCTTACTTTAAATCGCCTTTCTAATGAAAAAAAACCCCAGAACGTTAAGAGCCTTTCAGTTCCATATCGCACCGTTGTAGGCTCCCAATGCAAGCAGGGAAATACCTGGGATCGGGGGGTGGGGGGGCACAGCACCACTAACAAACGCATGTTTTCACGGTTTAGGAAAACCTCTGTGACAGTTTGGGGGAAACGGCTGGAAGGCTCGGCCAGCCCGCGGCTCTGTACGGGCCCCCTCCATGGCACCCCACGCCCAGCAGCCCAGCCTGGCTCTGCTGGGAGCCCCTCCACGGCACCCCAGGCCCAGGAGCATGGCCGGGTCTCCGCCGGGAGTCCCCCTGCTCAGCACCCCGGGGAGCCCTGTGCCAGCCCGGGCGCCACAACCCTCGGGGGGCAGCTCCCCAGGAGGCGCAATGGGGACAGGGCTGGTGGCGGAGACCACCGCGGGGCCGGCCGGGCAGCGGGCGCTTTGTCCCTGCCACCGGCCACCCCAGCAGAGCCACCCCGCATCCCGCAGCCCCAGCGCGGCGCAGGAAGGCGCCCGGCCCCCTCCCAGGTTCCCACAGGAGTGGAGGGGGTCTGGTGTCGGCGAGCACCCGGCCTCCCGGGGCTGCAGCCCTACCCCCCCGCCCTCCCCAAGAAGCCCACCGCCCCCCCGCCCCGTGGGCCAGCACCCGCGCAGGATGACCGATACCTTCTTTGCTGGGGTTCGGGGGCTTGGGCTTCTCCCAGGGTGCCATGGGCTTGTCCTCCTCCTGTCCCTCCATCAGGGCCTTCTCGCCGGGCAGGTACCAGGTGGAGTTGTGCTCCGCCATCAGGGAGTCCAGGTCGATGGTGCTCATGGCGCCCTTGACGCCCTCCGAGCAGCAGCTGCCCAGGTCGCTGTCCCCATTCTGCCCCGCGCACTCCCCCTTCTTGCTCTTCAGCCCCAAGGGCTGGTCTTCCGAGATGCTGAACTGCTGCCGCTGGAGCTGGATCTGCGCCTGCAGGATCTCCAGGGGGTGGATCTCATCCTGGGCCGAGGTGCTCGTGGGGGTCCGCACCTGCTCCATGCTCGGCGTGCCGGGGTGGGCGCCCGCCGTGGTGCTGAGCCCGTAGCTGTCGGGCGTCGAGGTAGACGTACTGAGGAGGCCAAGGGCCAGGGGCTTCTGTCCGTTGAGAAGTGCGTGCTCCCCGCGGGGCAGCTTAGGCGAGCCGCCCAGCAGCGGGCTGCGGGTGGGCTTGGAGGCAGCGTTGTCGGAGCTGGAGGACACCTCGTCCTCGTTGCCGTAGCTGGTGCTGACCTCGTCGGGAAAGTCCACGTGCGGGGAGCTGCCGTCCGACTTGGTCACGCTCTGGATGCCGCTGTCCAGGGAGGACATCAGGTCGGGCTGCTCCCCCAGCAGCAGCTCGCCGCCCTTGCCCCAGGAGGGCGAGGTCAGGGGCTTGTCGTGGGGGGTGCCGCCGCCACGCTCCGCGCCCGCAGACCCCGGCGGGCCCCCTGCCGCCGCTGGCACCGCTGGCTGCCCCGGGCTGACACCGGCCCCGCCGCCCTCTGCGGCCGAGAACTTCTCGAAGAAGGTGCCGGGGCTGACGTGCCCGCTGTCCCGTTTCCGGCGGCCCCGCCCCCGCCCGCCACCCGCCTTCCCCTCGCCACCGGCCGCCGGCTCCAACGCGTAGCCGGGCGAGAGGCTGCTCTCAGCGGGCAGCAGCGGGGCAGTGCCCGCCGCCTTGCCTGCGCCACCCCCACCCGCCGGCGGCCCCGCCGGGAAGTAGTCCGGGGCAGCGGGCGGCGGCGGGTCGGGCTCAGCCTGGCTGAGCTTGCGCTTGGCCTCAGCCGGGCTCTTCTTGTTGAAGGTGACGTTGAGGTTGGGGGCGCCCAGGCTGGCGATCATGTTCTGGCACGCGGTGGAGAGGGCGGCCAGGCAGCTCTGCCCGAAGACGTTGTCCTTGCTGGCTGGCTGCATCTGGACCAAATCT
>VZSC01009883.1:45808-89135 GCA_013398225.1 Steatornis caripensis
AGAAAGCCGTATCATTTTAGAGAGAAAAATTAAAGAAGCAAGGTAGATGGGGTTCTAGAAAGAAACAGGGCAACACCGGACCCCTAGGACTGCGCAGGTGCCTGCTCAGGTTTGCATTTTGAAAAAAATACAGCGTATCTAGGAAAAACAGGGGGAAAGAGCAACAAAGCAGAGTAAGTACAAGTATCAAAATGAGAAGAAGAAGTACCAGAAAATAAGGCTCAGGGCAATAGCAAACTACTTCCAGGTTCTGTCAGCAGAGTGCATTGCAAAGCAAAACGTAACCCACGTACCCTCACACCAGCAAATCATTCTTGTCTCTCTTGCCTGGGAGGGCCTGCGCACAACAAAACAGCCCCTTCGGGTGCACCTCTGCGGGGGAAAGGGGAGGAACACCAGAACCGTAACCCACTGCCCAAACAGAGGCAGCGCAAGGCGTACCGGATCCTGCGTACACGGAATGGTCAGAATGGCGCTCAAGCCAAATCAAGCGTCCAGCTTGTCCTCACGCAGGCAGTGCCTCGGGGGGGAGTCACTGAGAATATGCCTCCAAAGGCTGGTTTTGACACATTGTGCTTTTAAATTACCGCAAGTGCCAGAACTTTGTTCCTGGTACGGTTTGCACGCTGAATTCCGCCCGCAGCAGGTAGCAAGGAGAGGAGGCTGTCAGAGTGACAGTGGATAGAACACCCGCAGTGGCTAAATGCCCCCGCGACAGCCGTGGCAGTCACTGTCCTCCGGATAATCACCGTTTCATTTCCCACTCCTCAGAGCGCTTAAAGGAACCTTCTTTTCCTCGTGGACAGGGATGCTTTCCTTACTTTGGCAAGTTCCGTTAAAATTGTTCATTTCCGGCCCGAATGCGAACCAGCCCAAGTCAAACCTTGCCGGGCAACACTATGGTCTTGACAATTAGTTGCTGTTGATTAAAATTCCCTTTCCATATAAATTCAAGCAAGTAGAAAAATCTTTCATAAAGAGAGTTACAAAACTACAAAGAAAATATTTTTCTGATGTCTCTATTGAGATGGAACTCAGTAGAGAAGACTCTATTGAATTGCTTGCGCTGAATAAAAAAATCACAGTCACAGCCCCAGGTTTCAGACTTTGCCATAAAACCACGGCACCGTCCCAGGCGCACTTGCTTGCTCGCACTTTTCTTCCCCCGCACCTCGTGGCCCGTGTGAGAAATAGCATTCCCAAGAGGAAACTCACAGAAAGAACAATTAACGACGGAGGCATAAACAGTGAACTTGCAGGGCATCTGGGCGCCCTCAGTTTTACAGCAGCGGTCTGTAGGCCCTGCCTGGGGCCAGGGCGTAGAGCGGCAGCGGAGTGGGGGGAAGCAGGCAGAGAGGCAGAGGAGGCAGGGTCACGCCTGGGAGCCTTCGCTCGCCCAGCAGCACGACGCCTGGGCTGGCTCTGCAGAAAGCCATTCGTTTTCTCTGGCCACCACGTCGGCTGGGACCACGTCCTTTGCCCAGGCTCTCAGAGCGACCCTGATGTTTAAAGGATTTAAAAAATAATAATTAAATTTCTTTGTCAGATTTATATAAAAACACTGATAGCAGCCACTGAAATTTTTGCAGTGGTCAACAAAAGGGTCGCAATCACTACCACTATGTTTTATTGTTGATTATGGAAAAACCGTTTTAAAATAAAAATGTGAAAATAGGAAAAGCCTTCCAAGTAATTCTAGCGTAGTCCCTAAGAAAAAAGACCCTTAGGAAAAATGTTATTGCTACAAAATGTGAGCATATAGGAAACAACAGATTTCTACGTCAGAAGGAACACAGATGTGCCATGAAATTATCCATAGCCTCTCCACAGATCATTTGATCCCAACCACCAAATAGAGAGGTTCTCCAGTCCCCCGCCATGCGAGTCACCCGTAACCAAGTGGTGCATCTTGGCAGACGTCCCGGTACCTGCCAGGAGGCTGCAAACGCAGAGCCAGGCTCTTCCCAGGGGCGCCGGCGGGCACGGGCTGCAGCTCAGGAGACCCCGACGGGCACAAGGGCCGCAGGGTCCCCGGCCGTGGGGAGACATCCTCCGTCCGCGGTGGGACACGGCGCCAGACGACCTGGTCCCGCTCCGGAGCTGGTCCTGCTCCGGGCAGGGCTGGGCCTCTTGGCCTCTTCCTGAAGCGTTCAGTGTGTCCGTAAAAGCTTCGTAAGCTGCCAAAATAGCAGCTCCTCTTTCAACTGAGAAAATAACGGCTTGGTTGAGACAGGGCTGTTTGTGCAGCCACCGGCACTTCAAACCCAAACACCCCAACGTGTCCGATAGCTGTTCGCTACTGCACGGCTGAGAACGGGATGAGCCTTTACGCGCGTGACTCTCTTCAAGCAAAGACGATCCCAGGACGTCGGGGCTGGCGTAGGAACACTGTAAAAACGAACGGGATGGCTTGAACTTCCGCAGTGGATCGTCATTTGCTAAAGCTAATGTTAACTATGAGAGACACCATTACCTGCAAATCAACAGAAAGTGAAAATAAACGTCCGCTTTAGTTAATTGCCCAACACAAATACTGCACAGTAGAGGAAAAGGCGCTATAGATCAGGCTTTATTTGAATTTGAAGACTGCGTAACAAACGCTCAGTTATTTTTCCTCATCTAGCAGAGACTGCAGAATCACAGCCCGTATTTCGTCAGCCTTGGCTATTTGGAAATGCCGGAGTCTGTCCCCACGAGACACTTGTTCCCAAAACCTGCGTCTGAAAGGGTCTTTGCATGTTTTCCAGCCATTAGAAGTGTCGTATGTGCAGCGAGCTGCTATTTCCTGGTTACAATTTAAATGCTTTTGCGATAAGAAGACGCGCTCTAATTGACTGAATACTACTTATATTTCTTTCTGTTGTGCTAAAAGTTTACGATGCAGCCTCAAAATGAGAACAGCCTGACTTCTGCACGCTCTGACTTCTGATACAAACACACGCAGAGACGGAAAGTTACAACAAAAAACTAACGACAGATGCTGTGTTCATAAACGCAGCTTGGCTAAAATCACGCGAAGGCAAGTCAGAAAAATGGCTATCAACTTCACCGAGAGCTATGTATTAGCTTTTATATACCTTATTTTCATAACGCTGTACCAGCAAACACATTTCACCCAATTTTACCAATTTCTTCAAAAAACCCCCACAAAAAGGCAAGTTTACTCTTTCAGAAAAGAGTGTCAATGGCAATGGAAATTCACAAAAATCAGATAACGCTTGTTTATTTGTATGAAATATACTGGATCCTGACACACCCAAAAGTGTCTGTCATATGTGACCATTTCAGCAGTGATATTAGGAAACTGTCTAATGCTTACCTTTCAATCTTGCTTCTTTCAGTTGCTGGAAACTCGTGGAACACGCCACGTTCATTTCTACCTCAAATGGAGCCACCGAAATAACAGTTTTTACATAAACAGAATAACATAAATTGAAAAAAAAAAAGTATTGTAAATATTGATTCTGCTACCAAGAGCTTCAAACAAAAGACAATCTACTGGTGTAAAGTTTCAGGAATCAAATTTTTAAGAAGAAAGGATGAAATGAATACCCGCTACAGAAGCCCCTGGGAGCGACCCACTGCTGCGAGCCGCTGTACCCGAGGTGCTGCAGCTGGGACTCTGGCTTCTCTTTTACTTCCTTGGGTATATTTGTATTTATTTTAAAGCACAAGCAATGAGCAAACGTTCCACTCCAATTAATGGTGGATACAGATCCTTTTAAAGGAAGCCGGCAAATTATCAGGCATGTGAGGAGAAGGTTTTGCTGTCGGGTTATGGAGATCAGAGGCGGTGCTCTGATCTTCTTCTAAGCTCCTGCTGCGGCTGCGATCCGCCAGTCCTTCCCAACGGGGGGCTGGGGAGGGAGACACTCACTGCAGGAGCCGTGGGGCCAAGACTGACGTTCAAATTGCGCGCAAGAGTGACGTAAGGTAAACATTTTGTTCCTTTTAACATGTGGCCCTACTAAACCTTGATTCAGAGTACGTTGACTGTAACAGAGCGTTCCGCATTGCAGAGCCTCTGACACGGGCAGGAAACGCAGCAAGAGCAAAACACTCGCCACTACCAGCACCTTCTCTTCCACTGCAGCGAGTATTACCAGGTCGCAGAGGAAGCGGTGAGCTGGCGCGACTCTGCAGCTGTGGCAACACCATTAGCAGTGCGGTTACGAAATGAAGAAGCGAGTGGTTGTCGGCGGTCTCCTGCTCCGCAGGGAAGACAGCAAGGGGGAGCCGCATCTGCAGAACAGTGAGCACGTTCGAACCTGAGGAAGGAAAGGCCTCTCAAAATCTCAGGAACATTGCAAAGCGAGTTTTCGCACTCATTACTTCATAGCCTTTTTCTTAAGGAGCTTTGCCCTAAGGTAGATGCAGAGGGACAGTGACACCTAACAGCGGCCAAGGACAAAGAAGCCCAGACAGCAGCGGTCTCCAGTTTCAAACACCGCGCCTGAGCCCAGCGCGTCAGCGGCTGGCGGCGGCTGCCGCAGAACTGCCCCCGTGCGCTCTCCGCAGCCTCTGCCCAAGCCTTTCCTCCTCCAACCACTCACCATTGGACGGGCGCGCTTGCAGTTTTCCAGGTCCTGGCTTGGCCTTTGCTCGGAGCGGTTACTGATGCGCTCCCTAAGCACGTCACCTGCGCTCGCCTGAGGAGCTCTGCACGGCGTAACCTAGAGACCAGATAAACCCTCCACACGTCAGTGAAAGGCATTAATATTCATACACCACAGATTTCACAGAGCAAATAAAAGCCATTCACATCTTGTCCGCCAATAAGCCATTGAACAAAACACAGTTTCAGCACCACCAGGCTCTTCCACGTACCGCCCGGGTCCAACCCCCCCACGCCTTTGCAGAGGCGAACACCGGCCACACGCAGAGGTGCTGTTCACCAGCGTAACCGACACGGGCCTTGAATTTTCCATGTTCAATCACTTCTGACCACGCAATTATGATTTAGCGATACACAGACATGTCAACTGCTCTAACCACAACACAGCCACAAGCTCTTCCTCCCAGCCAAAAATACGCCGAGAGCGGGCGGTGCAGGAGGGAAAGCCCCACGGGGCCGGGGCCGGCACCGGCACCCACGCATGCCTGCGTCTGCCTCAGGCAGGGCAGAGCCGCGGCAGCCGCCCTCAGGACGGCCCAGAGCACATCGAGGGCTCAGGGAAGCAGAGATGTCCGTAAGGAATACAGGTCCCTGCGCAGCAAAGGCAACCCCGCAGCGGGAAAGGGCCGTGCGGTGTCTTGGCAGCGCTCATTCGTTCAGCAGGCTGAAACGAAGATGCTGAAATCAGTTAATGCCAAACAGTGATCGCAAACAAAAGGAACTGAGACCGGAAGAATTTGGCATCAGCTAACGAGCTGTTCCTGCTGTGGCGGGACAGAGCCTGGCTGGCAGCCATGGGCACCGCACGCCCAGCTGGTGCTGAAATGTCTCCCAAGCGCACCTATGTGCACACCGGCCTTTCTTCTAACATCACAACTGAGCATGACAGCATCAACATTTAACACGTGGTGGTCATTGTCACTTGTTTGAGAGCGGTTTGGATCGCGCCCGCATCCTTTGGGTACCGGTGACTGCCACGCGTCTTGTGTGCGCCTTCAGCCCGCGATGCCAGTTCATGCAGCGGGTGATGGAGCTTTCCACACGCTTCCCAACACAAACAAGGTTTTGTTCCCACGGATCCTCTGTAGCAGCTTGCTCATCAGGAACGCATCCTCCTGCCAACACGCCTGGCCCGGGCCAGCCCCTCTGGGGCTGCCGCCCTCCAAGGGCACAAACCACCAGGGACCTCCCCGCTGTGCTCTGCGGTGCCAGCTCAGCCCCGTGTGCCTGCCCCCCGTCAGGGTGGACCTGCAGACCTCCTGCTTTAGTCAGCATCCAGTATCCTGCCGTGATTAACCCCTGAGCAAAATCTGCTCCTCCATTGAAGCCTTCTCGCCCCAGGAGAGCACAAGGATGCTCGAGCGCCGTCACACCCAGTGTCTGCAGCGCTAAGCACTGTGGCAAACAGGTTGCAAGCTTCTTACACGTTACAAAGCTATTTTTATTCTTCCTGACAAGCCTAATCATACCATTTAAATATTTAAAGCAAAGCATTGACTTGGTCCAGCTCTTTGAGGAGAGGTCACTATGTTAAAATCCATCTGTCGGGCACGGTTAAAAACAAAGTAGGAGTAAGGCTTCGAGGCAATGCTGTTCAGTGGCTCTAGGGTTCAAAGGATGCAAAGCAGAGATGCAAGCTCTTGTGCGTCACCACTAGACCCGATGCAGGTTTGGCTGCCATCCGACACGCCATGACCGTCCTGAGGCGAGTGTCGGTGCCAGCCTGCTGCCGGCCACAAGTTCAGGTGCTACAAACAGGAAGGTTTTGAGTGACAGGAGCAATATTAATCCTCCGCTTTCGCTGGTGGATGTTGGCAGGTAATAGCAGCGCGCCAAGGTGTTAAAACTAGAAATCCACCGACAACACAGAAAACAGAAGCTGCACGTGGCAAGATAACGTTTTAGACCGCTATCACCCACAGCTGCAGGAGCAGCCCCGAGCCAGGCACAGGGCTGGCCGCACTGCTGCCAGGAAGTTTCACCTCCACCTGGGAATGGTCCATCACCTTCTCTGACGATGNACCACCAGACCCGATGCAGGTTTGGCTGCCATCCGACACGCCATGACCGTCCTGAGGCGAGTGTCGGTGCCAGCCTGCTGCCGGCCACAAGTTCAGGTGCTACAAACAGGAAGGTTTTGAGTGACAGGAGCAATATTAATCCTCCGCTTTCGCTGGTGGATGTTGGCAGGTAATAGCAGCGCGCCAAGGTGTTAAAACTAGAAATCCACCGACAACACAGAAAACAGAAGCTGCACGTGGCAAGATAACGTTTTAGACCGCTATCACCCACAGCTGCAGGAGCAGCCCCGAGCCAGGCACAGGGCTGGCCGCACTGCTGCCAGGAAGTTTCACCTCCACCTGGGAATGGTCCATCACCTTCTCTGACGATGGCCCCTGTTGTTTTCTGAATACAGATTTGTTTTTAAATACCTCAGCCCCAAGCCGTCGATCCCAAGCACCAACCCCTGTGGTGCCGGCTGGGCCAAGTGCCCACCTGGCTGGTGCAGCCCACGCTGCCCAGACCCGCCCCGCCATGGCATCAAAGCTAACAGGTCATTATTCCCTGCCTGCAAGCTCGTGTGCTGAAGCTACCGACACGGGACACATGGTTTCAGCACAGTTCACCAGTATTTAAGGGAACCACGCAAACCTCTCTGGAGAAGCTGTTCCAGTCCCATTTAGGCGGACAGGGCAGGATTTGCTCTTTCAGTCTTGCAAACTGTTCTGGAGCAGGATTCTGCGGTAGTGTGAGCACAACAGGAATCGAATTAATTTAAGTTTTTAGAAGTGCTATGGAAATGCAACGCAAAACCCTTTACAGCTGGTTGAGTACAGGTAGAGTCCTCCTCACCTTAAATAGGCTCCTGGGCCATGGGTGTGGGCGGAAGCACCAGGTGAGGCGGCTCAGGGCCGTCAGAGCCCACGCGTGCCCTCAGGCCCCAGCCATAAAGGGAGATGAGTGACCCTTGTGACCCCTCACCTTTATTCTGAGCATGCTGTGTGTGTGATGGAGTACTGCATTGGGTCAAACCAGGACAGTGGTCTAGTGGCCTAAGAGAAACAAATGTGTTGAACTGCTACAAACAGACACCTTGGTGAGTTATATGCAGTCCTTTTACTGTGTTTCCATTTTTTCCTCGTAGCCAAAATTAACACGAAGTTAAGGGACAGTGGGAAAAGCATTTACAGTTGCTCAAAGACTCTGTTCTTGGCTCAGGAGGCTGAGGAAAGGTCCTCGGGGGCTCTAACGCAAACAGGTGAGCAGACAAAGAAACGTAAGGGCTCTGATAGCTGCCCCCACCTGTCCAGGGTTTTGCTACATCAAAACAAAACCCTGGGGGTTGCGTTCTCCAGAAGGGACCAGCCAGGAGCCTTGCCTCCTACAGGGAAATCTCAGAGGTTTTCTCTGAAACACAAATTCACAGTGCCTGGGAAAAAGCTTTATAAAATAAATTTCGGAGGGAGCCTCTCCCACAGCGCAGCCCAGCCACCATCACCTGCTCCCCACATGCTCCTGAGGGCTTGTGGTCCCGCTCCTCCCTGGAGCCTCTGAGCAACAGAAACCTCCTCCACCGTGGCCAAACCGGCCAGGCTCCCCGTGCAACAAACACGCTGAGGGGCTTCAGCCATGAAGGCCCTAGGAAGGCGCCGGCTGCTGCTGCCGGTGCGTGGGGCTCGGCTCACGCCTGGTCCCCCACAGCACTTTTGGAGCGGGTAAGCAGGCAGGAACGAATTTCTCTGTGCAGATACGCCTTCCGCACTACCCCTAGATTCCGCAGGCAGCTCAGCTCAAACGTCTGCATTGCCCTTTGACTCTGGACTAAACTGTCCCACACAGACAGACCCTGAGAGGGCAGGGAGCAAGCAGGGCTGCACAAAGCGCCGACGCGGTGTCAGACCCGTGATACGCAAGGTGCGGTGTACGGGCATCCGGGTCTGGCTCCCTGGGTGGCCGCCAGGCAGGGGCAGCCAGCAGGCAGCGGCTCCTTTGGAGCTGTTTTCTCCTGAAGTTTAATTAAATGATGGGGGTTTTCTTGCTTGGTGTTTCACCCCCGCATCCCTGTCCCTCCCATGTCTGTCTTTCGCTGCAGTGCCAGGTCAGGGTCAAGGCCCAGAGCTGCAAGCAAAGATAGCGTGTAGCTAGCAGTTTTGCAAGGGCACGTTGCAAATAACGTCAGCTGTTTCTGCCAAAGCACGTGTATACACTGAGGACTGGCCCCACTGAAGTAATGTTCAGAGGGGCTCAGTGTTCACTTTGATTAAGAATTTGATGAAAACATTACCTCAGTCCTCTTGCTTTACAGTTGCTCTAGTAGTTATTGCAGACGTGAAGCATTAGCATCAGACAAAAAGCATCTACCGCCATCTGCGCAAGCACTGGATGCCAGTGGTTCCCCCCATGCAAACGGTGCCTGACCTCGGATTCTGCTGAATAAACGCAGTGGCCGAAGGAAGAGATGGTGTCACACCATTTCACCGCAGGAGACACAGCAGCTGCCAACAAGGACAAGGGTGTCACCTGCCTGTCTGCCTAAGAAGCTAAAAACGGGGAGAAATGGCACAGCGCCCAAGTAACCTGGCACTAAGCCCCTCTGGTCTTCACAGAGACCAGAGCAGACTTGGCCCTGTAGGGAGATCACCTCGGTGCCCTCGGCACCTTCGTACGACAGGCAAGCAGGGTGCGAGCAGGCAGGAAGAACGACTATGCTTTACGGACGGGTGCTCACCTCTGCAAACGCAAAGCTTTGGCGGTGACAGACATGGCGAAACGGCTAACGTCGGAGCTAGGAATCCCAGAATGGTGGAAACGGCCGAGGACTCGTCTGTGCTCACCCCTGCCGGCGGCGTGCAACACAGAGGAGCAAGAGCACTTCCAAGTACGTGATGTAGCTCCTAAATACAGCTGAATCAACTGAGTTTTGGGGAATTCATTGTAAGTTGTCCTATCAGAGACATTTTAGACTGCTCAGAGAGCAACGAGAAAGGCATTATAGGGTAGAAAAACCCAACACGCCCAAAATCCCAGAACACAAATCTCAGCAGATTTTTTTTTTTTTGGTGACATTTCCCAGTCCACACATTACGGCAAAAGACAGAAAACATACCCCTTTCTTTCCAATGATTAAAAAAATCCTCCAGAAAACAACAAATTCCTTACAAGGCCCTTTTAGACCACACTTACGTGCAGCCAAGTGATGGATTTAAAAGGTTACTGCTGGAATATGGTTCACAGCAGTCTACTGCAGTGAATAAATATCACGTTTACATATCCATTATAACAAAACTACGTTGCACTTCCATTACTTCATGTTGGTTTGCCATCTGGAAGCTAAACAAGCTGTGTAGTAAAAAAAAAGAATTCAATTTTGCATTTACCAAAAGGAGCCATGCAAGTTTCAATTTATAGCAGGCGATTACACAACCTTAGCAGGCAGAAATCCGCCCAGAGTCAGAGCCATGCCCGTGCAGGAGGGCACTCAGCATGGCTATGAGGGGCTCGGCTGCGCCGGATAGCCCCTCAGAGAACCGATTTCACACACAGCATCGGTCCAGAGACCGCCCTGAAACACACACGTGGGAAACCCACGGGAAGGTGGGAAGCCCACCCTACGGGGACTGCACGCGGAGCCGAACACGGACCAGAAAGCGGCACTGCTCGGTTTATACCGTGTGTCAGGCTTTGTGTTACGCATCCAGAAACACCCCAAGGAAGTGGTCTTTGCCTGCTCCGAGCCTTCCACCACAAAAACAACCCGTGTGAACAATGCTGCCCACCACCACCCACCTGCCCCAAAAAAAGGCACCACCAAGCCCAGACGAGGCAGGGCCCTTCCAGGCCGGGCTGGGGCTCAGTGCCAAGCTCGCTCTCCGAGACCGCGGCAGCCCCGCACGCAGCCGCCCTCCTCCTGCCCCCTCGGCAGAAGGCAGCCCCACCAGCCTCCCGCCCGCTCCCCCGCCGCCCTCGGTACCACCGGCATGTGCACCAACACCCCTCTTTGCGAGATGCCAAGCAGCAGCTGCGAATTGCCTGGATGCCCAGAGCGAGGGGGTCTCTGCGCGCCCTCTCCTGCCTTGGTGCCGCCCTCAAGGAGCTTCAGCGAGTGCCAGCTGCAGGCTTCCCACGCCAGACCGGGGACGGAGGCGCGTGCATCTTCCCTCCTATTTGATACGCAGCCCTTTGACTTTTGTTCAGGTAAAAAAAGCGTCCTTCCTGCTGACAGCCTGGCTGCCGAAAGCAGTAAAACAACTTGTCAGCCTGAACTGTTTCCTGCTGCGGCTGCTGCTCTTCCCCAGAGCCAGCCTCCAGCCCGGAGGTGCCAGCCTGCTTCCCGCGCAGACAGAGCCTGAGTGCGAGACCCTCTGCCCCCCACGGCCATGGAGAAAGGCTGCATCTCTGCGGTACCTCTCCGGCCCAAAGCATCACTGGAAATAACTTCCAGCATCCCATAACGCACATCCACCGTACATACGGCTCAGGCAGCAGCAGCTCCTGCTCCAGCTGCCTCTGCCACGCACCGCAGCCCTCGGCCGTTCTCCAGCCGTTCAGCAGCCTCTGCGGCTGGGGGCAAACCCTGAGCGTACCAGGTCAGCAGGATCAGGCAGTAAACCCAGTGCCGGTGACCTCGACAGCAACAGCTCACGAGTGACAAGTGCTGAGAAGNTGTACATACGGCTCAGGCGGCAGCAGCTCCTGCTCCAGCTGCCTCCGCCGCGCACCGCAGCCCTCGGCCGTTCTCCAGCCGTTCAGCAGCCTCTGCGGCTGGGGGCAAACCCTGAGCGTACCAGGTCAGCAGGATCAGGCAGTAAACCCAGTGCCGGTGACCTCGACAGCAACAGCTCACGAGTGACAAGTGCTGAGAAGAGGGGGAAAAAATACAGGGGTAAAGCCTTGTTACAGACAATGCCCAGCAGCAATGCGGATGCCAGTTTAACCCAAGCTTTTAGCAGGAAATGCTGAAAACTGGGACCCAAGCGGAAAAGTTACGCTATTGTAAAAACTGCAAAGATGCCTCACAATAAGCGGCCATTGCTCTCAAGCCTTTCTGTACTTCATCAGTTGTATGACCCAACAGAGTATTTTTCCTGCCACAATTCTACTCACCTCTTCCTTGCTCCAGTAGTTAGGTTATTTGTAAGTACTTGAAATAAGCACCGGATCGTTACTGGGATGCTGATATAAGAAAGTTGAAGGCAGGGAGCGGAGGCCATGCCCAGCTGCCAACAGGGCCCGGAGAGCCGAGCTTTTGTCCGGTACGTACTGAGAACAAAGTCTCTTCTTATTCCACTGTGCTGCTCTTGCAGCACTTACTGGGGCCTGATCAGGGAGCAAGAGGACCACACGCTACCCAACGACCACATATTTTAAAAAAAAACCCAAACTTTTAAAGGTCACAAACCGTTTCTGAGATCCAGCGGCTTTTCTAGGTTTCTCATCCTGTGGTACAATGGTTTTAATCAGCACCAGCGAGCTGCTACTCCTCATCTTGAGGCCAGCCAACTTACCAGGAGACGCATCCCCACTTCCGTGGGGCCATGCTTCTGGAAATCAGCCTCTGCGCTGGGCAAGCGGACTCCCACGCCTCCACTCCTGCTGCCAGCTCAGCAGCGCTGCAGCCTCCTCCCCACACCAGCCCGTCCTCCCTGCGCAGGGGGAGACCCCCTCCTCGCAGAGACGCAGAGTTAGCAGCGGCTGTAACACATGAAGACAGCCGCAGACCCGAGGGCTGCTGCACACCAAGAGCAAACAGAGTGTCTGCAAAACCGTCAGCCTGGCAAGTGAAGGTGGGCAGTCATAATACACAACTAAAGCAAAACACCTTCTCCCTACTCTAGATAGCAGCAAGGTTCCAGCTAAGTCTGTGTTGCTCAGCTTGAAACCCTACAACAAAACAAAATTCCAAACGAGCCCTTCCCTCCCCCGATCGCTACCAACGCTCAAACACAGGTCTGCGCTCGCAACCACTGCAGCGCATCCCGCCAGGAGATCCAACCTCATCCTACGGCTCAGTAAGTCACCACACATTCTCCATTTAATGTAATACACCTCATTTAGTTAAATGCCAGCTCAGGAGCAAACTGCAAATACTAATACCTAAGACAAGAGACGGAGCATTTTATGATCAAATTTATTTAATTAAATTTCATCGACTGTTTTACTGTAGATCACACCAGAAACTGCCAAAGTAAACTAAACATTGTACATTCACTGCAAGATTCTCTCGAATTTTCACTAGTCCAAAACTGTGAAAGCAGTAGGGTCCCTTCCCCTCAGCTTGCGTTACGACTCACAATAACGACAGCGGGACCTGTACTCCAGCACCGAAGACAGAGCTGAGCCCTTGGGTTCCCATGCGTGCAGCAGCCCTCCCGGCTGCACACGCTTTTGAAATTACACGCACGTGTGTACGTGTGCGCATGTCTCTGTACATTTACGAAGCCAACCTCCTGATGATGCAGAGGACAAATAACCCTTTAACTGCTAATCCAGAAAGGGGAAAAAAAAAAAAAAAGGAAGTTAATTTTGCAGCACGGAGGGTGGCAGGGTGCAGTTACACCGGAGGGGGGTACGAACGCCCACACGCCGTCAGACGCGTGGCTCCTGGCACTCGCGGCGACAGGCGCACTGGCAGGGCAAGTCGCACAGCAGACCTGGCCCACCGGGAAGCTCAGGGAAATTCTGTCACTGCCCGCAACACAAACCGGATCAACTCCTTCTGTAAGCAAAGCCGGTCCGAAATGATTCCAAAATACTTGGATGTATGCAAGATTGTGAAGATGGAAGGCTTAAGCAAGGCTTGCCCCACCAAGGTTTCTGGGGATGCTGGGAGGAAAACAGGCATTAATAGAACTTTATCTAACTAGTGTTTTTAAAATAATTTGTTTCTGATCTAGCAAGCATTTTCATAATATATATCTATGATATGCTCTGAGTATTTCCTTAAAAAATGCTGAAGACATTTTCCCTACGCGAGAGCTACCTACAGGAGGTCTCTATTATACAGTCTTTTCTTTTATGTGTCTGCTCCTAACCAGTATCAGAGAAATATGTCAGATGCTACAATTTAAACTTTCATCGTATCTGAAAGTATACATCTCTCATAAAGTGTATTTTCAACATGAAAAGAGCTAAAAATCACGATTATATCCATTGCGTAATGTGTGTGAAATCAAGACCATTTGCATAGCTTCCGAAGCGGAACTCTGGAAAACAGCGATTTCATTAACAGGAAGCATTACTTGAGGGAAGGGCTATCATCCCCCTTCGCCCTCACTGCACAGCCCAAGATACACTTGAAATATTCTGCCAGTATTGTCAGTATCTTTGTCTGAAAGTCAGCTTCTGGAAAATTCCAAGTTGCAATTATTTTATAAATCACAAGCCATTTTTCCTTAATCTTGCCAATTTTAATGAAGAAAAAACATAAGCATTTCAATGTACAAAAGTCCAATAAAACATGATTTTTCTTTTCTTTTAAATCAGTGACGGGTAAAGTTTGGGTTGAACTTATTCAACAGTAAAAGTCTTCCAATTTTCACTAATAGAATTCTTTTTCTGATTTGACTATAGGATAATGACAATCCAGAAATAAATAGCTATAAATACATTCAGTGTTCCTATTCCAAAAAAAATCACATAGGGAAGACAAAACCGAAATTAACTTAGTTGAATCCGTTTCTTTACAATGAGATACGGGGCAAGTTATAGCAGAGTGACTCAAGACAGGAGAAAAACAAGTAGGGAATAAATTGGTCCAGTATCGACATTCATGAAACATACCAGTTAGCATAATTCCGCAGTTAATTCATCCTTTAAATGACACTACTCGGTTGATTTTTATTTGCTTCGGGTATACATAATGAAAGCGGTTTCCTTTGAATCTTTGCTGAGGACAGGTATAGTACCCTGGAGACACTGTAACAACCCCCTTCAGTATGCATGTGCGTATATATAATTATATACAAATAATCATGCATCCACACACACATTTGTATATCAACACTGCATGTGACGGTTAAATCCATCATCATTCATCATTGGCAGCACTTGTTCCTCTGACTTGGCCTTGATTACGTAACTGCGGAGAAAGAAAATACACAATTAAGCATCATCAGTCTCCTCAAACAGTAAGTTCCAAACAGGCAGCTTTATTAACCTCCACGAAAAATAGGGCAGGGCAGTCAAAACATCACCAGGACTGAGCAAATCATACCAAAGCACTGCAAGGCTTGCTAGGGAGTCTTAATTTGGGTGCTGCTCTCACTGGCAGACAGCAGCTCCAGTCTCCGAGGAGCCTCACGCTGATCCGCAGGACTTCAAAACTGCTTTGGCTGGGGATCCTGTCTGCAGTATTAAAACAGTCGCGGCGGGAAACCAACATTAAAGTACTGGACGCAAATGCTCAGAAGCTCGCAGCTCTCGGACAACCCGTTTCCCACAGGGACAGTTTTAACACAGTTCGGTATTTGTAAGTATCCGCGTGGAACTGGAGCTCAAGAACTTCCCATGCTTCGAGGATGACAGCCCACGCTTTCCCTAAGTCACGTGGACCAAGTCCACGATCACTTTGCTACTGAGCGTGTAGCAAAATGACGCTCACTGACTTCTCTGACTTGTGCCCAAAAGACTCCTTTTGCAGGCCTCAGGCCCAGCGCCAACCCAGCGACGGCAGCAGCCCACGCACCTCCGGTTTCTGTACTAGATGAGCACAAAGAACCAGGCAGCGCGGCCAACGCCTCAGGCGTTCTGCCACCGCACCGAGCACCCGCCTGGCCTGCTGCGGTGCCCGCCTGTGGAGAAGGTCTCCTGTGACACCCAGGGTCATCTCCAACTGCTGACCACCACAAGGTTATCAAACGGAGGGAGGTAAGGTCCAGAAGCGTTATCTGGATATACGTCCGTTTAGATGATTTCTGCCAGCAGTTCCCATCCATCAGAACATTAATCACTTTTCTCCTTTTCCAGCAGTTGACTTACACAGCTTGATTTGCCTCAGAACCTACAGAGAACTCCTCTAGACGTCAGCAGCCAAAGTGCCTCGAACGGAACCCTTCTTACGCATCTAAACGTAAAATAAAACTGTCAGCTACCACATAAAGAACCTATCGTGCTGTTGGTTAGTAAGAGAGAAGTAACAATCTACATGACCAGGACTGCATTTCCCTGCCCAGGACCAGAACGAGCCTCAGCTACAGCGGAGGGTTTTTGGAGACGGGGTATACAGCATTTCTTTTTGGTAAGGAAGCCTGGGAACTGTACAGCAGCCGTAAATGACGACGCGTGAATTTTTAACAGCCCATGGTGCTTCAGCATGGAGCCACACCGCTTAAGATACCCAGCGTGGCATTCCTACTCTCACAAAGACGTGAGGTAGGTCGCTCACGGTGCTTGGGCAGGGCCGGATGATTTTGCACTATGCACTGATGAGCTGGTCTGTATTTAATGAAGCACGGGTGCTTTTCACCTCCAGGAGTCAGACACATAAACCACTAAGTGACAGGTAAAGAAAAACAGTGAGAAAAGGATGGGCTGGGACAGAGAAACTCTGGAAGAACACAGATGAGGATTCAGAGAGCAACAAAAAAAGTAACGAAACCAGAGATCCCTACTACAAAAATTGACTTAAGATGAAGAACAGGACCAACAAAAGAACCCAAATGCACACAGAATCTGAAGAAAAAGATTAGCTCAAACCAGGAAGAAGAAAGGGTGCTAATGAGAAAGGGAACAGCAACAGAAAGCAATGTATTGCAAGAAAATGAAATGCTGCCAATATTATTCGGCTTGATTTCTGCAGTTGTTTGGTTTTAAGCATCACAGAATGCAGAGTGCAACACTGTCAAAAAAGCCGACTATGTCTCTGCAGGGGTGGAAACAGGAAGATTTCTTGACACATGAAGCACCTTAACACTAAGTGCTCACTTCCCAGTGGTTCTGGCCATAAAACAAACATTTTGCGGTATGCTTGGGATTTAATGAAAGTTACTGTTCAGCACAGTGGATGAAGTAACTGAATATGAAACATAAAAATAAATTATTTGGGATAAAATTAGCATTCATATTTTATTTGGTAGTGACATTGTTGCCTTTAGATTATTCTCCAATAATGCACTTCACAACAAAGAACTTGAAATTGCATCATTTACAGGTGTTTGTAGATAACCCTACTGTAACAGTGGAGAAAAACCAAAATTTTTTAACAGTAGGTCCCCGCTCCTCTCACATTTCACAATACACGTAGAAAAGCTGTGTTAGTGTAACCAATCAATACACATCTCTTGTGAAAAACTGACTTTTTCAACAAGTAATACACTTTAAGTTTGTGACGCTGTCTTACACGACAAGATACTTGAAATAAACTATTTGCATTGCTTTGCAAAACAAGAAAATAGTAAATAAATATGTTTGATATTTCAGAACTATAAATGTTACACCCAGAAACACGTGATCAGGGTTTTGTTTAAGGCAAGAACTAAAAAGCAGCAAATATTTTGCAAAAAATATTTAAAAGAAGTTACTTACCATGAGAAATGTGAAACAACTTTCTCTACAAGAAGACAAACATCCACAGCCCACAGAGACACAGAAGGGGAATTTTCTCATGCACACAGACGTGTCAAGTGCTGCTTACTCTCTCCAATACATACCTGGTATGCTCTCCTCACACTGCCACTATCCTTTCTCAGAGAAATTGGATGAAGTCCATTTCATTCCAAACAAAGAACTACCGGTGTGCAAAAGAGAACCCTTCTGACAAATTCAGTTAGAGAGAGGAAAGTGGTTACTCTTCCTCCTTCACTGACACCTAGGAATAGGTGGCTTTAGGAATAGGTTCTGGCATAAAGTAGAATTGTAGAAGAAATGCACGTGATTTGAGAGAACACTTGCCATGATCAAAAATATCCAAATGCCAACAGGAGAGCTCACAAGACTGAGCGAAAATCATTCTTTCCCAAACCATGTTCCGGGAACTGCCAAAGCAGACAAACCCTTCAGCTTATTTGAAAAGAAAGTTTGGTTTTATCAGCTCAGAACATCGACCTGTGAACACACAGAACAGTGAAGAAACACTTCTTCCAAATCCAGAAAACATCTCTACACGATGCAGGATGGCTCCACACAGTTAGTTCATGAAGTCCAAACATGGAGAGCATAACAAGCGGTGATGGAGGAGCTACAGCTAGTTTTGACACTAAAAGAAAAGACGTGCTAGGCACAAACCACAAAACGCACTTCAGAACCACTGTCAACAGGAGGTCTAAAACACCAGGCAATCTATTTAAAAATGTCTGGCAGCTGAAATGAGTTAAATCATGCAAAAAAGAAAGTTATAGCTGAAGACACGCCGTGTCTTGAAAAAAAAAAAACAGACAATGGAACAAAAGTGACAAACTGAACTGAATGGGTTTGAGGCAGAAAGCAACTGGCAAAGCAGGAAGGAAATAAATCCAAAGACTCCAAAGAACTTAAAAAATCAGCTGTATTTAAAATGAGAAAGGTTCATGCCAAAGGTCACGCTCTGGAAAGACACCACAGACGAAGGCTTCCTGCCTAGCGCCTATCGTGTTCCTCTACCTCTTAAAGGAACGAGTGGAGAAAGTGCCCTAGGGGTGAGTTTCCTTCTAGACACCAGTCCAATGACATATCACGCTGTACGTGTATTTGGTCCTCACAGCCACTAAAGCATGGAAACTGACACTACCTCAAGCCCATTAATTTTGCTGACTTGCTTTTTGCAAGTAAAATTCTCAGTCCTAGTGTGCTGATCAGGATGAGTGGAACAGCTGCCACGTGACATACTCAAGCTTGCTTGAAGGCATGTTGGAAGAGAAGTAGTAATCACATCTAATGACGATCAGAAACGAAACAAAGCAAGACACACGATAGAAAAGCAAGATGATAGCTCTGAATTCCAACCGACAAGTGGTAAAAGGGCACTGAATGGGACTTCGCACAATGGGAGTCGTACCACAAATAAAGAGGTGGTTGGAGAGGCATTCTGGATTTAGTGACATGAGAAATATTTACCTTACAGCCACTTCCAGCTTGATACAACACAGTATGCAGAAGCTTGGAGCGCATGAGTCTGCACAGCAGAATCACTAAAGGGTCTCTAATGTTCATCAGCAATTGCCCAACACACACAAGGGGACGGACACAACGTAACTTGCACCAGTTCCCGAACACATAAACCCACACGGAGATCGCACACAAACATCAACCTTAAAAAAGCATTCTTACCGCTTCCAGCTCCTTTTGGGTTTCATCCTCCATTCTCCTAATGTCCTCCATAGTCAGATCAATCCACTTGTCAATCCAACAGAACAACTGGCGGTGAAAGTTGGTAAATATCCTTTTTTCTTGCTTTAAGAAGATAAACAAACATTAGGTAATAGGCCTACATCCTGCCAAAGACTGGTGAAGTGATTGCAGCTGTTCAATTTGAAAAGTTATGATCTTTAGGTGTATGCTGTTCCGCATTGCTACAGGTTCAGCCCCCTCACATTCCTGGATCCAATTTAATCTAATTTCTCACATGCTTTAATATGGAAAAAAATTAACAAATTTTACCGTAAAAAAAAAGTTTCAATAAAGTTCAGCAATTCACATTACTTGAAAATGCTGAAGAATCCTTTAAGAATCTGTTCTAGCTCCAGGATAGCACTAGACAGAATAAATGCCACATCACAACAGCTCGAATATTCAGCACGAACTGCATAAAAATCTACAACAGAATGGCCAATTCCTAAAGCCAGAGTGAAGCAAGAAGGGAAGCGCTCCCGACTCCAGTGTTCAAGCTAAGGATTCCACAGCCCTTTCATTAAAGTATGTGTATCTGTGTTCTGAATCGATCACAGTAAGAATACTGTCACTGTACCTCTTCTACTTAAACCGGTAGGTTTCACATTTCAAAATACCTGCCAGCCCCAAAACCTCACTGTGCTACGCTGAAGAACTGCAACTTGACGACTCAGCCCAGCTCTAGCGCCCTGGAATCTCAACTGTTACAGTGGTGACTTGGATTACAAAAGATGCATCATACAAACCATTCGATTTGCAAAATTAGCAGCATTGCTTCTGAGTGCTCTGATAAAAGTAGTCGTGTATATACAACACAGAAATTTGACTACTAAAACTCAGACTTCTGCATGTATTCAGCTACCCAGTTTGCCATCTACAGTTCACGTCTTGTTCACCTGCTCCCAGATTTTGCACCTCTTAAGCTGCTGACTGACTGTCCTCAAAAACAACGCTGATCACATCTAACACACGGTTCTCAACAACTAGCAGAGATAACTTCCTCTAGAGAATCAGCTTCAGGTAAAGCAAGGGTAAAACAAAAAAAAGTCTTCAAATACTCCTCACCAGACCACAGCACCAGCCTTGCCTCTTCTGCTCAGCTTATTCCCTAACAGCGTTCCGTTTGAATCGCGAGACGGGCAACTCCTACCCAAAACCATCACCACACTAAAAACCGTCTCCAGTGTCTCCTTAATTCGTATGGCAGCCATCACAAGCTACCTCCTCCACCTCATTTTCAATTACTACTGTTCGAAGCTTTTCTCTTTCGCCATCCCATTTATTGGAACTCATAAACATTTAATGCAGGTCTCTGTGTGATCCGCTCAGAGCTAAGGGCCCTGGTTACCACAACGAAAAAGGCCTGGCGTGGGGTTATCTGTGAGAAAACACCATGCACAACTGCTACCGGAATATCGTGTTTCTGTTAACTCCCTGTTACAGCACATTTTCTCCGGAGAGAGAAATGGCGTGATGGTCTAGATTAAACACTTTGCCTACACGTACGTTTACACTCTTAAGTATTCAGGCGTACTTTAAAAAATATTTTACAATTCATATTCTGATGATACAGTAGTATCATCAGATGCAAGGGAGTAAGACGCAAACATAATTTGACAAACCACCACAACTGCCAACTAAATCCCAATGCACTGGATACTACCTGCATCATGCTTCGTTTTGCAAGCATTCAATTAAAAAAAAAATCAAATACTTTAGAATCAGCAGAAACACAAGAACGGTTTCATAAGAAAACTAGAACATAAAGTACTAGAGAAACACCAGCACACGTTTTATGCAACTTTCAGCTTACGAAGAAAAAAAAAGAATCAAAGAATTCTCTTCCTGGCCAGTGGTGTTGCTTACAAAATGAAGCGTTAAACCTACATGACGCAGACCCTTTGCTTATACTTTTGCTTTTTTANATCAAATACTTTAGAATTAGCAGAAACACAAGAACAGTTTCATAAGAAAACTAGAACATAAAGTACTAGAGAAACACCAGCACACGTTTTATGCAACTTTCAGCTTACGAAGAAAAAAAAAGAATCAAAGAATTCTCTTCCTGGCCAGTGGTGTTGCTTACAAAATGAAGCGTTAAACCTACATGACACAGACCCTTTGCTTATACTTTTGCTTTTTTAACTTGGAAAGTTCTTCTAGTACCGCCATCGCTAGCAGATCACGGCACAAACGGTCGTACTTGCTGAAGAAACAAACAAGAGACTGCTTGACTGTAAGGAACAGAAAACTTCATCGCTGTTTCTCCTCGAAACCCCACGCGAACACAGAACCACCCAGCCCACCTACCTGCGCACCACCAATCCCACCTCCCCAGCAACGCCCCAGCAAGGGAGAAGCACTTACCTTTTGTATAAAGTTTTCAACTTTGTTCTGTAGTCCCCACCATTTAAATTTGATAGTCACCAACTTGTAAGCACACATTTTAGGACACTCTTCATCAGTTGCTAGCTCTTTCTGTTTATGGATAATGGGAAGGAATTTTTAGTTTTTTAAAAATTTACTTCAGCAAGTAATTTAATACAATTACTAGAAAGTATCATTCTAACTATTATAATTATAAGCTGTATTATTGTTTTCTAGCAAATTAATTACATTGTTTATTGTAGTTATAAACCATAATTCTATGTATTATTAGAATTATAATAATACTTAGAATTCTAAGTATTAGTAAATACTTAGCACTGTACTCTGAACATAGGGTAATAGGGATTACCAGTCAGTTACATCTGTAAGAAAATTCCGTCCATGCTGCAAACACATACTATAAATCTTAGTCTTAACATGGATTCCATAATACACTTTCAGATGTTTTGAAAGGACACTGAAGCTTGATTACAACAGCTAGCAATGTCCTGGTTTGGGCCAGGACAGAACCAACTTCCTTTCAGTAACTTTACTTTTCAGTTAAGTCTCTTCTGAGCAGCTGCACTCTGACATTAAGTGCGTGTTTTTCCAGACAGTAGCTGCTTCCAGCAGTGATAAGGGTTGGTGTTTATAGTCAGTGCTGGAGCATCAGTGGGAGTGGAATGCAGGAAGGCTCTTGCTCATAGTTACCCCTATGGAGACCAAGGTCTTTCATGCTTGCTTCTGCTGGCTTTCTTATGCGCCAGAACTGAAAGAGCAGAGACGCGGTCAAAACCGTTTCCCCATTTTAGAAATCTAAGATTTTTCACTGTTGGGTCTACTGCGCAAAGGCAATTACGACCTGAGTTGCACCAAGTGGCTCAGTACCATGGTGGAAAACATGCGTACAAGAATAGATTCTGGTAAGAACAAGCACGTAACCACTGCTCAGTTTTGACTCTCACAAAAGCGTAAGACTGGAGCTTATGGCGGTTCTGCTCTGCCTATGCAGACAGTGGCACGCTCTCCCGTCTCCCTCCCCTCCCTCTCCTGCACACAACGCTTTACCCAGGCGTAGAGGTAATTTCTAGTTGCGGGACATAATTTACACATTCATTTTTGCATAATGAAATGCAGACCTTCTGACTGCTGCTGTGAGAAAAATAGGGAGAGAATTTCTTTATCATCCATGGCAACAGGTGGACAGAACACCAGCTAAANCTCCCTCTCCTGCAGACAACGCTTTACCCAGGCGTAGAGGTAATTTCTAGTTGCGGGACATAATTTACACATTCATTTTTGCATAATGAAATGCAGACCTTCTGACTGCTGCTGTGAGAAAAATAGGGAGAGAATTTCTTTATCATCCATGGCAACAGGTGGACAGAACACCAGCTAAAGCTCCGCTTCAAAGACAGCTCGGAAGCAGCTCCAGCTCAAGGACTTTGTGCAAAAGACGGATCCTCAGAAGAGTGAACTGAGGGAAATTCAGGAGACACCCACCACCGTTTCCTACGTTTCTGTTACAGTTCCTACATCCAAACAATTCTGAAGTACCTGTAACATCATACACAGTGATTTTCCTCCAACTCATGCAGTCAAATTTACATAATACTATATCATGGTTTTATTTTAACAAAGCACGTCAGGCCACTCCAAGCCTTATAAAAGGGGAAGAAAAAACATGGAAGAAAAAAAATCCCAAACTAAAAAAAGCAGCTCACAGTCACTTACAAAAAATCTGTGTGTTTGGCTTGAATAACAAGCGATTACTGTAAGTAGTCCAGAGATTTTTATTCTTTATATCTGCAACAAACTTCGAAGCAGAAACATTTTACAGCATTTTAAAGCTACATTTCTTTTAGCCACGAAATGGACAACTCCTGTTGGTCACGCACGCAGCAAAAAGATCTACTGCAAGATATATCTAACATGTAAAAATCTTGGTAAATAGTGCATATTTTGTTAACACAGAATTTTTATCACAAATACTCATCACCAGGGAGCGCTTAAATGAAAACCAATTATCCTCAGAAAACTGATGTTCTGTTCATGAGGAAAAAACAAAGTGGTGCTGTTGTTTGGTGTTCCCAAACAGCACAAGTCTATGTCCAGGCGTGAGTAAAAGGACAGAACTAAATGGAACATGCAAATTCAGCGCTGCCAGTTCCAGGCATTCAAAGCTCTCCTCCTCATTTTACAGCTGTTTGTAAAAACCAAACCAGTAACTCCCCACTTTCTTTGGGTCACAGAGGCCCAACCCGGCCATTCCTGCATCAGCCTCCTGCTTCCTGCCTGAGCAGGAAGGACAACAAGCATCTAAGGCAGGATGCACATTTTCAGCACAGTTTACAAAAATGATCCCTGTGACAATTTTACCCTACTAGCAAGAATACGTAGCCCAGGTAGAAAGAATATCGCAGTAACCAGAGTCTGAATACATGCCTCCCCTCATCACCATCTTGCAACACACAATATACTCGTTTTCCCACGAGGTTCCAGCTAATGCTCGGGCCCAGGACAAACCCGCAAGTCGGACCAGGGTCTATCTGGCTCAGTATTTTGACAGCAGGCAATGGCAGAAACCTATGTAAAGAAATAAAACCCAAGGGAGAAAATACTGATAATTCACTTAGAAACTCTACCCATCTACAGCTAGTTATAAGCTCAGAAACTATCTTCTGTCTTTGGACACACAAAAGGAAGAATTAAGACTGTGTAGACTGCAAAATCACAGCACTGCTGAGGTTGGAAGGGACCTTCTCTGATCACGGGGTGCAGCAGGGTGACTTGACCTACAGCAGGTTGCCAGGACCGTGTCCCATCAGGTGTTGAGGATCTCCATGGACGGAGACTCCGCAACCTCCCTGGGCAACCTGTTGCGGCGTTTGACCACTCTCACAGTGAAGAACTGTTTTCTGATGTTCAGATGGAATTTCATGTTGGTTTTGTGTCTGTATAACTGCACCGCCACAGGATCAACTTTTATCATGTTGAAACGACGGCATTGGGAACAGCAACAGCAGCACCAGTTAGGTCAGTGGTATACATCGACTGCGCCCTCAGCTCTCATTAAGACAAACTGAAGTATGTGGAGCACCCAAGAGGTAGCTTCACAAGCTTTTCTTCTGCTAATGCAGTTGAACAGCAGTGAAGTGTCAGCTTCAGGAGCCCACACCCCTTCTGCTCTACCGAAACTTTCAACGGTCCTGTTACAGCTCCCTGCATTGCCGTATTGTTTCCCACCCTCTCACAAGAACTTGGTTCCCTATTTTCTTCCCCGAGGTTAACTGCCACACAGCGTTAAAACCACTGTACCAGCACACAGAGGAGTGAACTGTCATCACCACGCAGATGTGCCCCTGGAACTACAGCCTCACTGAACAGTGCGACAAAAGATGCCGTAAGTCCTGCAATTCAGGCTGCTTTGATTTGATTCAGGCGAGCCGAGAACGAGTGTGGTACTATGTGGTGGGAAACGGGGAGTCTGCTCTGTCAGACGTGGTGGTCAGTTACTCGACACTTAAGACACAAGTCAAGCCTCTGACAGCAGAAAGGTGGTGCATCTTCTGCCTGCCTTCTGCTTGCACAACTATATCTTAGGGTAGGAAATCAGAGACTGCGAGCGTGCTGTTCCACTGTATCCTACTCTAATATCTGACGCTCATCTTGCTGTTGTGCAAAAACTAGCAGTAAAATAACTAACGGTGACATCTAAACTAATGAACTAGAAGAAAATGCACACCTCTCAAAGCAAGTTCTTCACACTGTGGACAGAAGCACGCTGTATTCAGAACTTTTTTGGGTAATGAAAGACTGAATGTCTTTACAAGAAAATTTAAGAAACTGAGGCACCATTTGCAATGCATTAAAAAAACCTCAGCATTTACTTAAGCACAATTCATCACAGTACACACCAAGCATAAGCTGCAAAATTATGCTACTGTCTGAAACATTTCACTCACGGTAACGACAGAAGTGAAAAACTATATTCTAATCAGTAACTAGGGGCCTATCCCTGACAGATTGCCTGTATATTCATTCTAAAATACAGCAGTTAGCTCCTCAGTTTCTGTGAGGGTATCTGGTGTAGCAGACAATATTTCCTTCTCGGAAGGGCATATGTACGTGGATTTTGATGGCTGGCTGTCAAAGGACACGCTTTATGACTGGGGCAGGGATGCGCTGGCCAGTTCTGCGTTGCTGTTCAGGTGTCACTGGGTGCGACGTGGTATAAGCTGGCCTACAGAAAATTTGTTTCTAAATTTGAGTCGTGCAAGATTCTGGAGGAAATGCAAGAGGACCTGAGGCAACAGACTCGACAAAAAGTTATTTCAAGGTATGATCATCTTTATGCACGCAGCAACTGTTTACGCTAAATTGTTAAGAAAAGCGTACAGACAATACAAAGTATTCTGACACTGACACACTCTGCACCGGTGCTTACGCTGCCTACTAAGGAGTGGGCTCTCAAGCACGACTTCCTGTAGTTGAATATGTAAAGAAGAGCAAATTCACACTGGATGTGACTAAATGCTGAGCTTTCACACTGCAGTCATACTGAGAGCCGCGTAAGAATAACTATGCAACGTGTTCATGCAGAAAGGTAACGCTAGTATTGAAGAGCCTTCACAGAATGTAATGTCTTGCATTAAAACAGACTTATCCAGTAAAGACATCCCGGAAATCCAGCACACTACATTTCGCTCAGACTTGACGATGGAGGAGGAGATGATGTTAAGCAAGCAGCCTGCATAATGAACTTTGAACAAAATTTCCAGTATACAAGCTTGGGTAACTGCAGCCCTGGTAAAAGGCCAGGTGGTTTTACCCTGAAACAAAGCTTTGGTCAACTCATCTTCCTGTGATTACACAATGACTGTACTTACCAGAAAACTGGTAAATGGCAAGACAATGTGGAAAATTAATTTCCCAAATAAACTCAGATTACACACGTAAAGACTGAAAATTTCAAGAACGTGGCAGATGCATCTGCACATGTGCACACACACATATGCACAAATACAGGGTGTATTATCTCACCGAGGGAAAATATTTATGATTAAATACTGGAGGTTTTCACGTGCATTTTGTCTACACAGCACCCAAGTGAAATATAGCTAGATATTCAACGGCAAGGGGAAGACAGGCTTAGATTTAATTGCCACTATCTTCTGCTAGTTTTTTGGTAATTCTAAATGACGCATACACACGTACTATCTTTTGCCCTGCTCTAAGAAATACACAGTTATAATTATTTAAATATGAGGAAGTTTCCAAATAATTTTTTGCATTTTAAGTTACCTCCAGTGGCTACCACAGCAGGCTGATGACTTCCGTGGAATTCATCATAGTGTATATTCAGGTGTCAATCTTGAGTAAGGATAACATTCATCCAATTTAATTTGCATAGCTCTGAGGGTTTTTAGTAGCGGTATTAAACAACTTGCAGACAGTACATTTGCTAACACATTTGGAATTTTAACTGAATACAAAAAAAGAAGCATTCAATTTCTGCCCCCTGTTTTAAGACTAACATTGCTAGTGCTAGTCTCTAAGGCACTGTCTTTTTTTTTTTTCTGCTCATAAAGACTTTATAAGGTTGTAACATCAGCTCTTAGTACCTTCCAGTTTGGCCCCAAAGGTCCTCTCTTCGTCTTAACCGACTGGAATAACGCAGGGTCTTCATCAGCTTTGTAGTCCTGTAATACAAAAAAAACCCTGAGAGTCAGAAAAAAACCCCAGATTCAATATCCCACCCTATTGAGCTTCTGTTTAAGACTACCGAATTGACTCTCCTGAGTGGTCTGGAGCAGGACAGGTGGAGCACATGTGTTAGGGTGACCGAAGTTTTTGCTGAATACTCCACAACACCCACTCAGTCACTGTGGATCACCAGTGGTGCTCACTATGTGTTCACACCAAGACAGCTCGCCAGGGCTGCCTTCTAGGTCAGAATTCTCTTGTGCTGTGCACTGCACAACATAAACACGATCCCATCGGTTCTGTAAACCTTTGAGGGGAAGAGAAAGCAGTAACAGAGAAACTAGCGGGTGAACATTTTCCAAGCTGCCACATATGCTGACTCCTGAGAAAGAGGAACGGAAAGGGAAGAAGGCACAAGCGAGCTAACTTGCAAAATTAGGAACTGCATAATCTCAATCACGAGACATCCCAGGCTAAGCACAGACAGGGCACGAGGCCGCAGTCCGAGCGGCACTGCTTTACAGCAGACATCACCGGTTACCAAGTCACACACAGTGGGAAAAAGCCAGTATCAATAGAGTCGAAAGATGACAAAGGCTTGCAACATATGGATTTACTTAACTGTACTGGTGAGGGGTATGAAAATGATTATTTGATAAAGATGCTACTTTGGAAATTAGGAAAGGATTAAAACCCCTGACCGCAGCAACTGAGAACACGTAAGGTTTACACGTTGTATGGAAAACATCAACCTAAGAACACCACTCGCCCATGCAACCAAGGAGAACTGTAAATGTTTAAGTTACTTTAAAGCAGAACAAATGCTTGGTGGGTGCTTCAGAAAAGCCCCAGAAAGTTTAGCAGAGTTTAAGGTCTCATTTTTAAAAACAAATGTCAATGAGGACAAGATTCGCAGAACATGGAGTGAAAGAAATACCACCAGAAAAGTAGCTACTGGCATTTCCCCCGACTCCTGCATCAGAGAGTTGTCACAAGAGATCACCTGTGTAAACTGCTTCTAAGATGAATTAAAACTAAACCTTCACCTTTCTAACGAATCCCCCTATAGCCAAAATTAAATACTATCAGCAGCAAGATAGACATAAATTTAAAAAACGGCTCTCTGGATATTAAAACTGAAATATCAAGGTTCCTTCTGCGGCATACACTAAAATCATCCAACTACATCTCTGCTGCAGAGATGCAGTGTGTTTTGGAGAACTGGCTTCCCTAGGCAGCTGATTTACAAAGTTCTTGTAGACAAAGGCATGAACATAAGTGCACATAAAACAGCGCCGATCGCTGTAACATTGCAGAGCAGGAGCTGGCAGATGGAGTTACCAGGAGACCACTCTGATCTAATACTCTGTCTTAGTGGCCAGTAACAGACGCTTCATGGAAGGATGCAAATAATGCAAGACAGAGCTACCACTCCAAGCAGCGCGCAGTTTGGTGTTCCCTGTTCTGTGGGGTTTTTTCCTGGAAAGCATAGAAACATATAACTGGGTATTCCTCTCCACTTTTATTCTTGGCCTCTGTTGTACCCTGTGGTAATTAGTGACTGATGAATTACGAACTGTGCAAAAGTATTTCCCTCTCCCATTGTTCTGAATGGATTTCATAACTGTTCTCCATATTCAAACCTGGGAAAACCAGTCCACACAAAAGAATTCCAACCAACTTTCCTCAGTCCTCCCAAAACAGTTCCATTTCCCGATTTTTCATGTTTAACTCGTGTTAACGTGAATTCAACAGGTGGTACTAACGTGCGTACAACTGAGAAGCTATTCCATGAATTCACCGTTTCGGCTCTCAGAAGTACTGAAGATCACGTGTAACACGCCAGTTTTCAAATCCAGGTTCTTCCGTTAGCACAGAGGAACAAAGGCTGCTTCTAGACTGAAATTCCAAATCCACAGAGCAAGGCTATACAAATCAGTTGTTAGGGCTTTCATAACCATTTTGACACTAACAATGCACTTTGCAAGCTAGATGGAACCGGAAAACCCAGGAGGTCCTCTCAGAGGACTCTGATTTCCCTTACAGAAAATCAGCTGTTATTTTCTGTACTTTCTTCTCCCCATTTTTTTCACATTGTTCCCAGTTCTTTTAACACACCTACTTACGCTATGTCATTAAAATAGGCTGAAGAAATCTTTTAGTAGATTTTTTCCCAGCCGTTTGGTAATTAATATACCTAGAAAGCGCTAACAGGTATTCAGGTGAACTTCCGTATTAAGCATTCAAATATATACTTCAAGAATTGAGCAAATATTTCCTAGAAATATCTGAGTCAAAAGACATTCAATCACACTGCTAACCAATGTTTTATGAACTGCCACGAAACAGTATTTTCCTCTATTTCTCCCTCTAAACTGAAACAACATGTTTATTTAAAGAACTCAAACAATAGCTAAGCCAACTTTAGCAGGGTGCTCCCCCCACAGGTGCTAAGACAGTACTTTACCTACCTCATGGGCACAGTTTGAGGAATCAGCTAAGCACTGTACAGTAACATTTCAATTCAGCAACACTTAAATGTGAGTCCACTCAAATTATTATAATTGCAGAAAGACTAATGGCGATACTTGTCATCTGGATTTTAGTAAAACCCCACTCATTTATGATTTTACTGGAATGAAGCACGCACCCTTTTTAGAGACATCAAAAAGAGCAAATATATTCCTTCATGTACGATAGCTTCAGCATGGAGTATACAGCCCTAACTCTCAATTACTGCTGCATGTGAGCAACAGCACTGAGCAAGGCAGCCTGCTGGCTTTGTTCGCAGTCCGTCTCCTCCAGGAAACCAAGGGGGAGGCGAGCAGAGGGCGCACAATTTACAGTGCTTGCCACCAGCTGCAGACTTCTCATCTCATTAGTTATTTCCAAATACCGTGGGTGAGGACAGCTGCAACCTACTCGAATCCTCAGGTCCTGCACGTTCTGGAGGCTGAATGCGACATGCTTTTTTTTATACAAACCTTGGGTGGGGGGAAAAAAAAAGGCATTTTCTTTACAAGTAAATCACCTTTAAGAAATACATGTAAATACGCAGCAGAATATTTTTACAGAAATATATTTAATGTTTTAAATTACTGATGATGACTGCCTTTTAACAATTTCACTCAAATACTGGATGGAAGACACTCGGGAAAGACAGATAAACAATCTTCCAATAAACGCTTCGTTACAGATAACTAGTTCCTGGCACGGCTGTTTCTGCCGTTTTGTGGTAGCAACGTGCTGAACAGAACCACTAAAGACAAGAGCCTCCACATTTTAATGCCAGTTCTGCAAATAAAACCAGACACTGTATTAGAGACAACCCTGAGTTTCTTAGTTTGGTTGCCTGAATAGCCTACCAAGGTAGAGCGTGCACACTCCTGCCGCAGTGGCGCAGGGCACGTGCATATCCATACCGCATACTTCATTTGGCACTAGTGAGACCCAGAAGATGCTGCCTGCCCTGCCGTCCCAGCTGTAAGCACGGTCTCGCAGCACTGTATGACAACATCACATCTAGGATGCTCTCACAGTTAAAGAGTACCTCTGTGCTTTCTTTAGAGGGAAGAAGTAGAAAGCGCAAGAATTATAAAGAGATTGCTATCATGCTTCCACGGATCACTACAGAGCACAACAGACCAAACCTAAGAGCAACAGCAGGACAACACCAAAATGACCCCAACATATGTAATATACTGGGACACCAGGAAACCAGGAGAGAAGACAACACAAAATATCCTACGACACTACAATTCTGTGGTACATTTGTATTTTGAATATTACATTTGGTTTTGGTACCCTTTTCTCTAGAATACATTAGAAGCGGAAGAGATACAGAAGACAGCAAGAATGATTAATTATGGAATCAATTCCATTCAAATAACAAAGTAGACCACAATGCTTCAGCCTGGAACAGACATGACTGAGGGGGACAAAATACAGAAATCAGTAAAACCAGAGAGGGAATATATCCAACAATATCCAGAGCTAGTAGAAGCTGAAAACCACAACCGGATTTTAAATGACTTTCAACACAAATACAGGCAGAATACTGCCAACTCCATTGGTGGTCAATAACAATCAAGAAAGAAGGCACAGGCATCTTTCAGAAGAAAGCCATTTTTCGAAAATCTTTTGCTGAAGGAAAATGAATTCCCTTCTGACAGGCAGTGCTTGGCTGAGCCCCACGTGCTGGTGCTGCAACAGCAATGCTTTTCTAGGCCGTAAAACTTTTTTTCCAAATTGTTCACCAGAAGGACAGATAAGCTGCAGTTCTGACTCCTTGCTAAAGCCCAAGCAGTGCAGCTGCATGAAGAGCAGGGTGTGATTTGGACTGTTTCTTCACAACGGCACACTCTGCAGAGATTTCCCTATGTAAGTGTCAAAGCAGAAGGTTATGCTAGATAACACAGCTCATCGGCAGTGGATTTACCATGGAAAGCCCCAATATAGAGAATGCAGCGAATCACTTTGTTTTAATGACAATCATCTCAAATTAAGTGCAGCCCTTATCATTAAAGCAGAAAAATAAAACACAATTTATTAGTCAATGCTAAACTTTAGGAAAGATAGTACAGGGAATTGGACTATTTTCAACAATTTTCCGACCCATGAAACAATCTGGGCTGCAGTAACGTGTGGAGGCACTAAAATGCGTAAAAAGATAGAAAGCAGAACATGTCTTCCCTCCCTGCAAAGATACTACTACTACTACAGTATTGCAGACACGGTGAATTTGTCTGTAGTATTATTTATGTTTACACCCTTTACATGTTATTATGTATATACTTATTATTTTACATGGTATTATATTAATATATTATTTATACATCATAATTGTTATGTTTGTGTTATTTGTCATGCCGCGTGGTTCCAATTAGACAGCACTGAATGTACGTATCTCTGCCTAACTAGTCCTTCCTACGCCCGTTCCACTTGGGAGGCAGGGGGAGCAAGCAGCAGAGTGGACGTTTTTACCTTCCTTAACATCCAGTGTTGATCACTACTGGAAAAAGCACTCTGTTGTGGTCCAATATGAAAATGTCAACACCAGTAAGAAAAATCCACAGGAGACTGGATGAATCACTCCACATAAGACTATAAAGTCCACATATTTTGACTAGATGGCATTACTTGTAACTTGACCACACCTTTGTACTAGCTTACAAGACCCAGGACAAATGAGCTTCAAAGACCAAAACCCCTTCACTCAAAACTTGTCATCAAAGTAATTGCCATCACTCTTCACAGTCCTGTAGTATCCAGTAACTGGAACAGACAGGAAGAATCAATGTATGAGCAGCTTACACGAGACTAATACACGCCTCACGACACCTGCAAGATAGCCAGGGTTAAACACACGCTGAAGATGAAACGCCCCAACTCAGTACAAGTTGCCGTAAGGCACTGTCAAAAACCTGCAATAAAACAGTTCCAAGTATGCTTACAAACACAGCAATTTAAGTGATCTGCTTTGCTTTGTAAGCACTACAACGTGAAATCTACATACAACATTAATTCAAAACCACAAAACTTAAGAAGTCAGCATCCTTGCTTGAAGAAAGCTAAAGCAACTTCAGAAAACAAGGCTTTTTCTCCACCAGAAAGACAGCTTCCACATTCCATATGATGCAGAAGTATAAATGGTCTTGCCACATGATTAAAGTGAAACGCATTTGGCTATTTCTACATTGGCATTGCAACCTTCTCCCGGAAAAAATAATTTAAAAAAAGCAAAAGTAAACATATCAACAAACACCACTATTTCCAAGTAACAGACTGTTCATTCAAAATCCTCCAAAACTTTAACATTAAAAATCGCATTCGCTAACAAAACGTGTGGCGTCTCGTACCGTAAGTACTTCATACCTGCACGTTCCGGTATATACCACACAAGCTTACAGAAACGCACTCTGGGATGCAAATTTTCAAATACACAATGATCAGAAAACTTGCTAAGAACTTTGCTTACACATGCAATCTTTGTTTTGGCATTTAAACTTACCTACACACGCAACTTTGATCTGCCTGTTTTATGCTGTGGAATTATTTGACTGGGTAACATCGTATCGTGTGTATTTGGGTGTCCCTACGGTATCTGCCATCCTACCTCTCACTGTATAAGAACACAGGTAAGAAGGAACTGTGCTCTTGCCTTTAGAACTCACATAAGCACAGCTGGAAACCCTGGGAAAAAAATGTTATCTACGAGTAAAATGTAGGATTGAAAACAAAAATTCAAAGAAAATAGATGAGTCACGGTAAAGTTTTTTGTGGTAGAGGACACACACAGAACTTTCGAACCAGACATTTCAGGATTCAGTTAACCCAAATCCTGTTAAGGACAGGAAAAAAAAAACCCTGTCTAAATTAAAGTCTAGATGGACAAGAGAGCATTGTCGGAACTCTTCTCAATACACAAACCCTACCAGCATGCAAGGAACAAGACTGGACTAGAGCCAAAGTACAAATAAACAACAGTTCTTTGCAGAGTTTAAGGAAAATCTCTCTGCAGCAAGAGCTTAACTCCTGACAGCAACAAGTCCTTCTTAGGAAGAAAAACAGGCAGCTGTTGAACAAACAGTACAGCTAAAAACCCCTGAAGCCCTCTTGAAAGCTAGACCGGCAAAACATCATTATGCAGCAGCATAACAATATAGAGGAGCTAAAAACAATTTCAAAGAAATACACAAATACTGTTTCACAGGCAGTTTCTGCTCAAAATCTCAATATAATACGCATGAAAGCGGCGGAATATCACAAAGCATTATTTAAAGAGACTGCGAACCACATACAATAAAGTAATAATCGCAACAAACCCAGAATCCGGGTGCTTCTTAACAATTCTCATTATCATTTATGAGACCTGCTAAAAGTAGTAACAGTACTCCTGATAGCTCATCGTTCGCTCTACCAAGTAGTATAAAAGTTGAAAGCATACACACAGGACAGAATGATTTTAAGACGACTTTTAGAGTCCAACACAAAAATGTTACAAGTCTGGTGCCTTATCTGCAAGCTCATGAAAAAGCTTCCTGAGCGCAGAGTGGAGTAAGACTATGTAGGCAGGTGGACACAATTTCTGGCTTTTCAACTCAGTATTGCATTAGCTTTTTAAACAGGACAACATACATACTATCAGTGTTATTTAGCAGAAGACGCACATAAAGGTGACTGCAGAAGGAAACACATACTAGCACTTTTCTCCAATATGATCCACAGCTCTGTGAATATTCGTTCACAGCACAATAAAAGATCAAAATCAGGTTGATCAAAGTACGTTATATTCTCAACTCACTGCATAACATGAAGTATGTTGTATTTCCAACTCACTGCGTAACTCCATTGGACTGGGTGGTCTTTGAAGGTCCCTTCCAACCCAAACATAAGACTATGAGGTGGTTAACAAAAATTTAACTAATAGAGGGGAAAAGAACAGGAACTGTTACAAATATTAAGTATTGTCCTGTTGGCAAAATCTCAACACGGAAGATAAAGCTTAACTAGAAATCCCTTCATGTATTTATTTCAGGAGAATTTGATACAACCACATTCATGGTATCACCGTCTTTTCTATGCACAGTGCTATTGAAAAGGCAAACTGAAAGCATGCACGCCCAGCACTAAACTTTGCCACACTCACTTCTTCATCTAGCCGCCTACTTCCATCAAATGTGTAAGCAAGCTAACACAGAATCCACACAACCCTGGTAAAGACACTCCTTCCAAATTCATACCTATGCTCTGCGTACAAATCCACTGAACAGCCACATGCTCTTACTATTAAAATCTGTCCTTCTAAATTTTTGCTTCTTTTATCAAGATACTAATGTTCAAGTTCTCGGGGAAAGACCACAGACTCCTATGGACAGACTTCTGGGTATATCCAGGACACGTTTGCCAAAGCAATCGCTGAAAACAAAACTGAAAGAGTAATCCTACAGCTTTCAGAAGAGACAAGTGGTTCATGTCTTGGGAACTATTACGATGAACAAAGTTTAAAAATAAAAGACAACAGGTCTAGATATCAATGGCAAAACCTGATGGATCCTCTTGAGATTACCACAGCCCCACAGCAAATGATGTGTGGAGGGACAGACTTCAAAGAATTTGCAACCAGAAAGTAGCAGCAGAAGCACAGGAGGGGCTTGGTGGAGACACTGTGCTCTGTCATGCACACGGCTGGGACAGATTCTTGCACTTGGTCTCACACACCAAGATGAGTACACGATGCTTGCTTGACCAACTCAATTACTTTATCTACAACTAGAAGTAAAAACTACACCTGTGCCAAAGGTCTGTTGCCCTTCACGTCTACGTTGTGCAACTGTAAGTCAAATTCAGCAGACTGAAGTTGTAATGCACTTACTATGCATGGAACTTTGGAATGAATTGATTCTATTCAAGACAATTTTCATTTATCTGTTGGGTAAAATCCATGCCATTTTCGATTATTCACAACGAACACAAAGCATCAATGGAATTAGCTGCATGCTACATCCATACCCCAACAGCAGAGCATTTACTTACTCCTGGTTCTACTTGAGTTCTATCTGCAATGTCAATATGGACAACTTCAACACTCTTCCACGTGTTTGGATCTAAATTGTGCACCTGCAAAAAGAGAAAAAAGAATGATTTCCATGCTGTCATCTTACGCAGTGGTGCACCTCATGCAATATGTATGCGTGCCACGGATTTTTTCTGGACTTCGTAGAGACAGTGTTCTCAAAACCTGTCCTCTCTTCCTCTGCCTTTCTAAAAGAGAATGATCTCCACAGTCACGGTTTAGTTCACTCACTAACCAATTTTAAACCAGCACATAGCCTTCAGTGCTTTTGCATTCAGGAAACCTGGATTTAAGATTAAGCTGTATTCTTCTGTCACATTTGTCAGAGCTAATGAAGTCAAGCTCTAATTAGAAACATTACCCATTCAGTAATCTGCATGAGGTTTTTGATCTAGAAAGAAGCTGCACAAATTCCAGAGTGTAAACGAGGCAGGTTTCAATAACCTGAATAGATCTACTTAGGTTCCCTACATCATAGGGCTGCCTTTAACACGGGCCACATGAAGTGTGTGTGGTATGAAGGTATATAAAGGTCCGAAGAGGTATTCAGCTTCACACCTGCAGTCCGTTAGGCACACCTAAACTTACAATTATAGCAAGCAGAGCTGTCCAAGAAATACTTCTCCTCTGTAGCACATCCAGTGCTACAGTTCATCCAAGCACTGAAAATCTACTGACAACTATTCCTTTGTGGATGGTTTATAAATATGTTTGTCACTACAGGTAAAAAAAAAACCAAACAAACTCCTGAAGAGGCCTGTGAAGTGAATCAACTGTCTAGGGAGCAAAACGAGAGTCTGGCCAGCCTGGAAAACTTACAGAAGCAGCTTCAATACGTAACTATACGGAAGTGTACATGGATAAATTCCAATGGCCTTGTGAAATCTGTTTTCAAACAAACTCATCAGTCTAAGTAGCACTAGCATGCCTAAGGTAAAACAACGTGAAATTAAAAAGAACTTACTGAAAACTTATTTAAATATTTGAGTGAGAATCAAGCATCTGCATTGACCTGAACATAAAAAATAAAAACCTTTTCTTGTTCTTGCATCTCTTTAGGTTGAGACAGCCTGACATCCTTAGGCGGATTTGAGTAACACTTTTCTTGTTTTACACTGCTCACTGGTAGGGCTTTGACTTTACGCAGTAATTATCCACCATTACCATGTATACATTATTTTATCTGGATGACTATGTGTTGAAAATATTGCTAATCCTTGGTATCCAAATTCCAACTCACGTTCTCTGCTGTTCCCAAATCTGGTTTATGCCAGGTCTCAATTTTTATGAAGAAGTCATCTTTCATGTATTCATTCTGTAAGAATTAAAGTAAACAGCACGAGTCTGATTACACCTCTCTGCTTAAATTTTACATACATGGTATTTACATGTAAGCCACTACTAAGCCTTGACTAGCAACACATTCTATTTAAATTATAAAAGAAACAGTCCCCTCACCTACAAGCAGAAACAGGTACAATGAAGTAACTAGTATCTAAATCTTATGTATCAGCTGCAGCAGTAAGTACTAAACTAAAACCAGTCATGTTTGAAAAATCCAACTCTAACTTTGTGCATTCAAATAGAAATAGTTCTGTTATTACCATCCTTCTTCCTCAACCCTGAAATTCCTTATCTCCAAGTTTGAGTAATTTTCAAGTTATTAATAAAGCAACTAAAATACATTTACATGAAAATTTTAATTAACGAGACTATTCTGAGAGGCAGGGTAGTAGCCAATGAACATCAGATGTTCCTGCATAGCACAATTACAATCATAAAGGTCCAGCTACCGCTGAATTGTACGTCTACAGACCAGCACAGAACACCCCTGATTTCAGAAGCAATAAAGCATACATCAGCGCCCACGTGTATCATGACAGTCAAGCTAAACAGCTCACAAACTCATTTGTTGCTCCTTATGTCGCATCCACGTAGCGCCAGTCTAAATCAAGTCTGCACATGAGCAGATAAAGCAACTTAACGTTAAACTTACAAGATTCCTTAAAAAGGTCACCAAATTATATACACAGGGTAATAAAGTCTTAACGATCTCTTTCCCACAAATCTTAAATAAAAACCAAAAACCCCTAAACCCCAGCCACGATGATCCATTTAGATTCTCAGTTAACCCATTTTAACTGAGGCAAGATTTCACTTTACAGGAAATGGGATTTCAGGCAGTTAGGGACTGATTTTATTGCATTGCTCTTCCTGCATTCTGGACTGTGAAAACCTCTGATGTGGCTTTTTTTTTTTTTTTTTAACATTTTATCTTACCAGGACAGACATTATGTAGCTCTAATGGTAAGTAAAGGCATAAAAGAAAATGTAAAAAATGAAAGCATTTCTCTGACAAATTGCAGTTCTTTCTAATTATAGCCAAGCGCAGACAAATAAAGTAACAAGGAGCTCTATGCCAGGAACCCTGGCAAGGCGTATACGAAAGGCTGGAGCTAGCCTGCTAGTGTCAGAGTCAACTGTAGCAGTAATAACAGATAAAACATATTTTAAAAAACCCAACATAGGACTGATAGTAAATTCAAATACTCACTGTCACAACTGCTCATTGGAAACACACGCAATAAAAAGAAAAAAGGAAACACAAAGTGTTATTAGATACAATCATTTCTGCAAAGTCTCACACATAATGATTGCTTCACAGTATAATAAACATTCAAAACTAGCCTAACAGCATTTGTGTGCACCAAGTCAGCAGAGTTCAGCAGATGTTGACTTGCTAGCCTTAACCTTAGAAGTTCAGTATAAGACACTTCCAGCTATTCAACAGAAACACAGAAGAAATAGAGGCTACTCTTAGAACTTACACAATTAAAAGTATTAAAATAAAGCAGTGATCTTATTCTAACAGACTATGAGGAATTAGGTTCTTTTCAAAGAGGCCCTGTTCTAGGCCTTAAGAGAATCACCCCTTCAGTCCTCCCCTAGGGACACTGGACGCTAAGACTCTGCAGGAACCAGCAAACCGGTCTGCCGAAGCTGCTCTCCAGAAGCAGCCCTCCGTTTCAGAAGGGGAGATCTCACAAACGCAACGTTAACGTTTGAAACTTATTTTCCACTTGATGGCACCCTCTTTTGTCCTAAACCCTTTAAGACCTTCCCTCGACTGAACACTGACAGCAAATACACAACGGGAGACCTACTTGTTCTACAGTAGGGATACGCGTTCCAAGCCTTCTCGTGGAACACCAGGGAGCCTTCTGGAGCAATCATCCTTACGAAACCAGGAACTTTACTGTGAAAAACAAACATTGACAACATTTCAAAAACTTGTGCCAGCTAAAATTCCTCATTGATTTCTTCCACTCTAGTAAGAAAGGCATATTCTACCCAAGTGCTTTAAGGGTTGCAATGTACAACTCATCTGCAGTTAAATGTGCGGGAACTCCAACAATGTTACCGATCATCCAGAAAAAAATGAGGAAAGTAATAATAAGATAATTGAGAGTGATCTAGAAATAATTTATGATCACGACGAAGCCGTGCTTTCTTCTCTCTTCAAGAAGAGCAAAGACAATTACTGAGGAGGGCACTGCCCAAGAGATCTCACCTCCAAACTCTAGCAAAACTGCAGGTTCATCGGCAAGCAAGCCCGTAACTTGGCTGGCCTGCAGCCAGGATGGAACGCTGTTCAGCTATTTCAACCACGCCTGAAGAGGAAAACTGCAACCAACTGCAAACATATTCAGTTCTTCAACTGTTTACATCTTTTTTCCCCAAGTATTAGCATTCGGAATACTAATCCTCACAACCTACTACAAATTCTAACGCTATGGCCACCGCTCTGGTACTGCAGCTCTCTGGAGTAACATTGACTGGTGATCCCTAGAGGTTCAGACCCCATGCGGGTCAGTTTTCCAAATAACCCACTCTGCAACGCATGGAACACCTGAAAATATTCTTTAACTTAATCGTTCTCAGAAAAACGTTACCCTACCACACCACAAGAAAGCGCGTGATGCCTTTTAGAATGTTTTTGAAGAGCATTCAGGCAACAAGAACTCCTTCTTAAATACCAGATCACAGAAAAACATTCTTCCTTCATAATGCAATAACCGTTCTCCTTTTCTCTGTCCTGCACCAACATTCCTGTCCTTTGAGCTGTCCTACAAATCATCTGTGATGCCAACCCATCATTTCGGCTATATACTAAGAATTCAAATTATTCCTACTAAGAGATGCGTTTGCCTGTTCACAGAGCGGGCATTTCGCATGGTTCTCCATTACTCTATCCCATACATTTCAAGTCCACTGTATTTCACACGTTTTCCAACTCACCAGACCATTTGTGCACAATTCAGCAAATAAAGGAGTGGCAGAAAAACACAAGTATGCACCCCAGAACAGTAAACAATGGAAGGCTGCCCTCACTTTTAAACATGTCTCGCTCAACACCAAGAGACCATAATACGTATCAATGTTTTTCTCACCTCTTTAAATGATAGATTTTGTGAGTGTATTGTCCCTTCTCACCATCCTTTTCATAAGGCTCATTTTTTAAGACTTGAATTCCTTCACCACCTCCCGTTTCATTTTTGCTAGCTTCTGCCACAGAATAAAGTTGCCCAACTTGATACTGAAAAGTTAAGAGGAGTAAAATTTCAATATTAAAGTTAGCCAAAACTTTCAGCGCGTAAAAAACCATAGCTGTTTCCAGTGAACGTTTGGTAGTACAAACAAAATCACCAGGAAAGTAGAATACACCATTCAAAAAATACTTAGTAAAATACGACAATCCGCTAGCAAAATTTATCTGTAGTTCACACGCACCAGGTCCACACTCAGCTAGTTTCAGTGTAATGCAACACTTCAGTGTAGCATACCAAATACGTTAGTCTTCATTTTTCTCATCCTAAAAGCAAAGTATGCATGCTGTTCTTAATTGTGTAAGGTAAATATTTTTAGTTTACAAGATTTCAAAACGACTGATTTCCAGCCCTGAGCCTCCCAAATTCATACTGTTAACCAACCAAATACCGCCCTCACAGGACCCATAAACTGCAACCTGTAGAAGAAAAAGCTTAACATTTCCCCTCACAAGTATGTTTAGACATCCTTTTGTGACTTTCACTCAAACGTACCTCAGTGCCATTTAAACTGCTGGCTTCAGATCTTGGAAGATGATTCCTACCTTTGCCTTTACAAAAAGGCCTGGAATCACCTACTGCCTTAATCAGCAGGAAAATTCTGCTGCAGTACAGAATCGCACAACTTTCTTCTCTTGCTTGTAAGCCATGCTGTGGCTCAGAAACAACTCAAGGTTCTTTGCCTGTAGGCTTTTGCCTCCTGCAGAATTCACTGGTCTGCAAGAGGTTAACTCGGCTCGACTGGTGGCTTACGCAGCGGTAACTTACCTGTGGCACACTCGTGGGCACGCAGCACAGGAAACATTTGGATTCAGGCTAGTCAGATTTAAATGAGACACTAACATCTTCCCACCCATCACCCCAAAACAGAAGCAGGTAAGATGAGGACATACCTCTTGCACTGAGCAAGGTAAAACCACTCGGCTGGAAGAGAAAAAGAGCAAATTCAACAAAATTAGTAACTAGGCTTCATCTGCAGATAACAGATATAAACTGTAATAAAGACGCTCAAGAATGAGCACCAAAATGAGTTAACTCAAGTATTCTTTTGCTGTGACAGTAAGGCTGCATGGATACAATGCAAGGAACCCAAATAAAACTCAACAACAGATATGTTACAAAAGGGGATAAAAAAGGCGCTAAGAACGTTAGAAGCTGCAGAGAAGAGCCAGGAAATCGAGGATCGACTTCCAGCTCTGCCATAACTCGTACTGTGCTGACTTTGTTTATACTTTGAGGTGCGAACTTTTTTCACGTGTTACACAGTGAGCAGTCCTGTCTGTACAATTTACAAGGAGAACAAATGTGCAGGCTCTCAGAGCCTACAAACGAATTTTGGCAATCACGGCAGTTATGAATCATTTAAAAAGCAACCACAGCGCATACCCCGTTTAGGTGGCAGAAGCAAGCGCGTTTTAGGCAAACAGTTTAGTTCTAACACAACACGTTGTACAGTTAACAGCAACGTCAGGGGATGCGTAAGTTGATTTTTCACAGCAACGCTACACTCCACAGACAGTGTTTTTCAGTTTCACCTCACATAAAATAGTCAAAGACGACGCAAACCGTTGTTGCAAAGCAGCATCACAGAACAGCAGCATTGTTCCTCAGGCTTTTAAGTGATGTTACCTCCTTTACTGACAAGCTTACGGCCATTAAGATTCAATGCAACACAATCCTTCTGAAAGCACGAATATAAATCAAGCCTGTCCACGGTTACAGAGGGGAAGAAAGTTACAGTTAGCCCATTCAACTCTTGCTATGCCCGTGCTTTGTGCACAGTGAGTTAGATACGTTTTGTTTAGGAACTACTGTGAAAATGACTTCAGCAGCTCGAGTACCCTGAATCCCTCCTGCATGGCAGAAAACGCAGCAACCTTGAGAAGACAAAACCAATCCCCCCTGCAGATCAAATTCATTCTTGCAATTTCCATGCAACTTCTTCTTTACCCCTTACTGGATAAAGGTCTTGCTATTTTAGTCTACTATGTGCCTCACTGAAAGAGTTTTGTTTAAACTGTGAAACCTTTAGAGAGAAACTGAGAAAACTGCAATCAGCCCTGAATGCTGGCAAGCATTGGGCTGAAAGCAGAACTTGCATCCAAACACAGAGCGGCCAGATGGCAGCCAAAATAAAATTCCCCTAAGGAACCCTCTTATATCTCATTTTACTTGATAAAAAAGTCCCTAAACTGTTTTTAAAGCTGGCGAGCAAGACCCATAGAGCCTGAAGACGCCTGTCTTGGCATTAGCAGATGCTGACTCAACACCTACACAGGACGTGTCTGTGGCTTGCAAGGCAGTATACGAGACCTTTGGGCGACTTCAGCTTTAGTCTTTGAAAAAACGACAATAAGTGAAACAGCAGTATAATCAGGAAAACACAGCAAATGTACAGGTACTAGGAAAGGTGAGGGATTAAAGGGAAGAATTGTAAGGAACAGGTTTTTTGAACTTAAGAATGATGACAGACAATGCCATAATTCAAAAGAGCCAAGTAGCAAAAAAATCTCATGAGAACTTATAAACAAGCACACAGCCCACCATTATCTTGTAGGAAATGCAAGAGAGAGACGTGGACTGGTGCAAGCTCTCGCTAAAGCGCAGGAGCAGGACGCTTGGTTCTGCGGGACGCAGCGCTGGGACCTCAGTCCTACCAGCGTGCACCTACTCCCTGGTGTTTAGGTAAGCCTTCGCAGCCTCCTTGGAAGCCTGCCTGGAGCCTAACGCACACATGTGCTGCTGCTGCTGTTATTTCGAACCCACACATCACCTTTACCACCGCAGCAGAGGCTACGTATTACCAGGCTTTGAGGTAATTTAAAGCCGAACGGGCCTGGGGGAGGCACAAACCAGCTGGCCGTTTGCTGGCAGAAGACCTCAAGGGAAGGATCTACCCAGCGGCGCGGAGCTCCCGGCACAGACACCGCTCCAGCACTGCCACCGCCGCCGCTCCCGCTCCTTCCTAAGCGGAACGGGGTCCCGGCTCGGAAGCACCCGAGATACGGCTCTCCCTGCGGCCCGTCGGCTCCGCGGGCGCGCAACGACACCGCCGCCCTGGTACAGAGCGCCCGCTCCAAGGGAAGGCGTTCGGGAAACTCGCCGCGGGGGGACACAGCCCAGCGGCCCGGGGCAGCGACCACCGGGCGGGCCGCG
>VZSC01009883.1:90228-117685 GCA_013398225.1 Steatornis caripensis
CCACGCGGGCCCGGCTCGCCGCCCTAAGCGGGGCTCGGTCTCCGAATCCCGCGCAGCGGGATCAGAGCGCGGCGGCGGCGGCCGCGCGGCCCCGAGCGGGACGGGAAACCCCTGCTCGCGCGAGGGAAACGGCGACGCGGGGCGCTCGCGCGCTGCCGCTGCCCGTCCCCAGCTCCGGGGCCGTGCCCGCCGCGCGTCCCGTTCGCACGCAGCGTGCGCTGCCTTCGGCTCCTGCTTCAGCGCCGCCGCCGCCCCGTGCTGCCTCGGCCCCCGCCGGGCAGCGGTGCTGCCGGAGCCCGGGGCTGCTGGGGGTTCGGGGGGGAAGCCAAGATTTCCTCACGCAGTGCGTCCGAGGCAAAACCCTCTTGCGGGTTGCGGTTGCGTTCCCTCCGTGCCGCCACGCAAACGCGAGCCCGGGAGATGGGTGAGGGAACGCTCGCCGCGCCGGTAACGGGAGCCGCCTCGCGCGCCCGTGCGCAGCGTCCCGCTCTGGCGAGGGGGCTTCACATCGCGGGCGACAGGCACAGCCGACAGCGGCCGAAGGGCCGACATGGCTGCAAGGCCGAACAAGGCTCAGCCGCTGTGGGCCCAGGCCCACCTGCTCCCTCGGGCCCCACAGACCGGCCCGCGACGTCAGCTTCCATCAAAAACAAAAGAAGTGAAAACAGCCTCCAGGTCTCGACCTCAGAGGCGCTGGAAGAAGGCTGAAACCGGCCCCAGGAGCAGAATACCCGGTAGAGCTCCTCAAGCCTGGAATGAACCCGAAACACTAGTCCTTGAGGAGATAAACCGCCTCCGTGTCTCAGGGCGGTGCGGCTGCTGAGCCCCTCCAGGTCCGGCAGCTGACACTACTCGGTTTACGACGGCATGTGGTGGGAGAGCAGTTGTACTGCGGTGCCCGGCTGGGGGGCACAGGGCTGGGATACACCTTCACTCCAAGGTGACAGAGCACCAAACCTCCCATCTCCCTTTTTAGTCAACACATTTCTATTGGTACAACGATCAGAATGGGGCCAAGAGAAAAACAGGGCGGGGGGCAAGCGAACTAAAGCTTTACTACAGGCATTTAATCCAAAAAGGGAAATACACAGAGCGTCCTTGAGTTCAAACGGGTTTCTCTAGTAGCAACAAATCTTTATGTAGGAGTCTCCCAGGTACCATGGAGACGTGCAGGACTGAATTGCAGGGCAAACACAGGAAAGCAAAGGAGACAGGACAACATGGGTGCCAGTGAGCGACAAAGATAAACCAGCTCTAAGTTTTTATAAACATACATGAATGGTGATGCTCAGAGACCTGGAATAAAGAGCAAATGATAAAAACCGGCTATAACTTGGCTGTTCAGACCTGGGGCACAGCAGAATTTGAGGAGAACCCAGGACCTCGTCTTGCAGAGCAACCTTCCCCCTGGAGTGAGGACCCAGCCCTGCTTACTCTCAGAGCCGCTGCTAAACCACCAGGATAGACCTGGCTGTTCAACACATGGCCTAGAAACAACACATGGGTCAAGCTTCCCCAGGTTGTTTCTGGATGTTGTGTTCAGCTTTATCCTTGTTTCCATAGCGATTAAAGCTTATCCTGTGGCAAAGCAACACCCTAAGAACAAAGCAGCTGGTAACAATATTTCCATTTTGGGGTGCTCAAAAAATCATAATTCAGGTAAACCTACAGGATTTATTTAAAATAATGCATTGTAAATATATTTATTTGCTTTCTAGCTTCTCAGCATTAGTGTTAGGGGTTTTTTTCCCCAGATTTTTCTTCATAGCTATGCAAACTAGCCACTTTGGCTTTACAGCTATTTGAAATGCTCACACAAACATAAGAGTAGGTAAACTGGAAAGAAAAAAACCCAACCCTCACATTTCAAGATCTGACAAAGGGGAGGGTGAGACCTTGCAGTTTGGCACTGCAGAAGAAAAAGGATTCCTCCTCAAAGAACGGAAGCACGCCTGGCTGTCGGACAGTTCACAGCCTTCACGCGTGGCAGCGATTTTCATTGTGAAGAGCGCTGCCCTACTGCTGACAAGAGAAAGGTGTCATTTTAAATGGACACTTCTGTCAGCTCTCAGCCCGCAGGAAGCTTAAATACGGAATTTTAAGTTGTGGGTAGCTACTGCATTTTAGTTACTGTGTGGGGTAGTTGTTAGCGTCCAAAACTGGCTAATGCAGACTTTTGTGCCTTACTGAATTGCAGTCTCCTGTTCGGGCATCAGCCTCAGCGCAGGGCCCGTGTTCCCGTGTTTCTGAATTGCATCCTTTTCCCCAGAGGTGACTATTGGCCCTACTTCCAGGCTCACCCTTGCCTACTCTTTCCCTTCAGGAGCCATTTTCCCCAAGTTCCGTTTGCCAGGAGCTAGAACTAATGATGATTTACACATCAGCTCCACTAAGGGACAGCAGAAATTCCCAGACAGGAAAATTGAATGTTGCCAAACAACCCTCCCGCAGGTAAGTGGCTTTAAAAAAAATCCTAAATAGGCTCTGCCTATGAAAATATATTTTCATTCAAGCCTCTTGCAATGTGAAAGATGGATGCTATGGAGACTGCCGCTCAGACTTACGCCTGCACTGGCTTAGTCTACGAGGCAAAGAGATTACAAAGGGCTGTGCCGGGGCACAGTGGTGAGGCTTTAAGTGTCTGCTTCCCAAAGTTCTCAAGCATTCAGTATTTTCCTTTATTTGGTTTTTCAAAATCCTAGCTAAGTGCAGTCCCCTGCTGCTGCTCTTTCCCCATATGGACAACATTTGTCTTTTGTTTACTCAGCCAGCTGCAATGTGTGCTCTCCCCAAAACCCTTATTCTCTTTGTTTATATCTAGATTATACCACACATGATAGTATCATCTGAGTAGCTGCATCCCGCCAACTCCAGACCCTGCGTCCAGACACGCCACTTCAGACCAGCCCATACAGTTTCACCATGGTCTCTGCTCGTGAGGTGGATGCTTCCCCAGTGAGCTGTTCTTCATGGGAGTCCTCCAGCGCAGGCCCTGTGTAGAGAACTAACGTTGTCAGCGTAGTTGCACATCAGTGGCTCCTGCCTTTGGTCAGAGGCTGAGCCTGCCGAGACGTCCTGCTGCCTGAACGCAGGTTTGCGTGCACGTCAAGTGGGATGGTGGCATTGAAACATGAGAGCAGTTTCAGGAACTCTGCAAGGGGACCTGCTGGAGGCATACGGAGCCACGGTCCGTCACGCCACGAGCGGGGTCCCTGGGCAGGTCTGTGCTATCCCTAGCTTGGTGTCTGTGCAGAGTCGTTAGGAGACGGCTCTAGGTTTCTGTGTGACTTTCAAGGGACCTCAGGAACACGCTCACTTCTGAAGTTCCTTTGACCCTCACCTAGCCTCCAGCACTGTGCTCCAGTGCAGGCTTTGCTCGTGCTCCAGCACCCTCCCACCGATCGCAGCAGGACAATTGGCTGCCCTCAGCTGGCGGGGTGAGAGGGCAGAAGCTGCAGCACCATGCTGCCAATGCGGGAGACGCCACTGCTTCTCTGAAACAAAACTACTCCCTCCCTTCGAGTTCCCAGACCCCGATTCCTCCTCCCATGACAGAAGAGGGATTTGTAACCACAGCAAACGTTTCCATATAATGAACTGAAAATGAGAACACGTTTTTCAGTATGTAAACACTCTTTTATGCTAAAAGATCAAAGTTGTGCTCTTCAGCGCACAGGCTGTATTGTCGTGTGATTCAAGAACAGTGTAGGTGAGGTCAGTATGCACCGGCTCTGACACTTCCAAGCAACTGGAGTTCTCCCATCTGAGCTGCCAGCTCCTGTGCAGAGTGGTGCCCGCATGCCTAACCCTAAGTGTTGGCCTTTTTCCCCTTGCACCTCGGAGTATCTTTTACGTATACCTGCATGCTCTGTCCACATCCGGGAGTAGCAATGCATGTACTCCACCACCAGCTCCCTCTCAGCCACAAAGCACTGGAAGTCTGAGGACTATCCAAGAGAACAAAAGATGTTTGTGATGGATACTTCTCAAAGATTGCTGCTGGCCACTGGTAAACAAGCATCCCTCTCCAAGGGCTTCTCAGAGGAGGACGTGGGAGAGACTTGCTAAGGAGAATGCAATCCCCTGTACACTTCTGGTTTGTACAACTGGCAATTGCTGCAGTTCCCTGTGGAATGGCTTTCTTGGAGTCCGCTGAAATACCAGCCAAAGGCATTTACCAATAAAACCACACGCAAATGATGTCATCATGTAATAGAAGCAAGCTGGTGCTCTTTCTGACAGGGATAAAAGTCCTTCTCTTTGGAGAGTACATTAAAAAATAACGAGAAAGCAAGGCCATCTGGGGAAAGTAATATGACAGAACTAGAGCTGGAGTGTTTGCAAGGAAGTCCATGACCGTTCTCAGTGAGAAGCAAAGGCTGCTTCAGCTGGGAGCGGTGATCAGCAGGGCTGCATGGCACACTGTGCATCTGGCACACGGGTGAGGAAAGGGCACGTGCAGGTATACGCTAGTGCATGTCAATCCACAGCATGAATGTGCGTATCGACACTCACAAAATGCTCCAGCCTGTGCCTGATATATACTTGCATATTAAGTATTCAATACAAAAATATCCAAGGTCAGGCATTAAAACAATTCTGCTCTTGTTTTTGCAGTGCTGAACTGACTTCTTCCCATGCTTACTGTTCTAGAAGCACGTCTCTGAAAGGAACAGGACTTTTCCTCCATCTCTGCGGTATAGTGGCAGCATCTTAGTAACAACAGGAGAAGCTTAGGCATCCACACCAGCTGCCTACGGATTTACACTGGCTGTGTGACCAGGTGGCAGATAATCGCAAGAGCATGACGAAGCTGAGGCAGCCACCTATAAAACCTTTGCTGGGGGGCTGCACCATCCATGCCTTCAAATACAGAGAATCAGCCACTTTAGACGCATGCAGGGAAAGGCCCCTTACAAAAGAGTTAGCACCAGGAAGACTGCAGTGATGTACATGGTTCAGACCACCTCATTCTCAGCAGATCAAAGATTTGGAGGGCAGAGACTGCAGGCCAGTAAGAGCCTGCTGTGTCATGAGTGGGGATATGGTTTGCGTGTTCTGTCAACACGGCCAGAGGCTGCACTTACGCAACTGGGAGGCTGGCGTCAATGGAAACTTCAGAAACCATAACAAAAAAGTCAAATTCTGTTTAGTTTCATCGGGTCACCAGCACTTCCCCTAAGCACAAGGGCACCTTCCACGTGGGGGCAGAAGGAAGATTTAAGTCAGCAAGTTCCAACTGGCATCAGTATGGGGAAAATGTATCATACCTTCAGCACTTGGTTCTTCCACGGTGGAGGGGAGGGACTGGGTGATCCTCAGAAGCTCCTTCCAACCCTACGTGTCCTTTTGCTGCCGACTACAAGAAGACAGACAGCGAGCAAATATGGACGCTCCCACCACCTGCTAGGAAAAGGAAAAGCAATTTCTAATTATCATTTGTAAGAGCAGCACTACATTCTGCCACAAAAAACGAGGAGGAAGTTCTCCACGAGCCCTCAGGTCGACAGGCGAAGCCACAGACAGCTGCCGTGCAGTAGCCATACCTTGCCGCAGAATGCAGATTTAAGCATGACTTCTTTGCTTCTTGGAAGCAGGCTAGAGGAACAGACTAGCAACCAGCTGGGTGTCAGGACACAGAGTGTGCCAACAAGTTCTTTCCCAACATCATCCTAGACCAAGAGACTGAAGTACTGAGAGAACTCATGCTTTAATAGACACTGCAATCACAAAGAAAGAAGGCCAAATGCCTTAGCAATTTCAATAAAAATATGAAAATCTTTTTACATGGTAAATTTCATAATATAAAAAGTTTAATGCTGTCTGGAAACAGAGTTTTAATTTACAAAGAAAGTCCATATAGGACAAACATGGCTAACACTGCATACAAGGAGAGCAAGTGCTAAAGGGCTGCTGCTTGGAAGAGTCTTTGCTGACAGTCCTCTCTGAGTTACCATCTTCAACGCTCTTTTGAAGGAGTTCTGCAACCGAGGGGCCAAGTTTTCCACACGCGTTTGCAGCCTTTCTGGACAGCATGGCAATGCATGAACCCAAAACTGCTCACACCCATTATTACCATCTAGCCTGAAACGACCAGTGTCTCTTAACAGATTCATAGATATTTCTGCGCACCTGGATCTATCCTGCAACTTGAAAGAGATGTTCACAGACGAGTTTGATCTAATGAAAGGAAATACGGCCTAGACTGGCACACGTGGGTGTAGCACCCCTTCAATGCTTTTTCCTTGTTCAAGGAAGGTACAATTAAAAAGAAGGAAAATCAGAAAAAGGCCAGAGTACAGGCTAACCAACAAAATAAAATTAAATTGGATTTTGATCAGAGAGATTGCTTCCTGTTCCCTTTTAGTTGGAGCTCAAGACAGTCAATAAAAATCTGTAATCTCACACAGTAAAACATACTGGGCAAAACCAAACTAAAATACATTCTATAGCCTTGGGGAATGGTTGCATGTGGCAGGTTTAACGTGAAAGTGGATAATACCTAATTCTTATTGCTCACTGTATTAAGCAGTGTTGTCACTTGTACCATGCACAAATACAACAACGACAAATGCATTTAAACTCCACAGAAGGAATTCTAATATCAAACAGAGAACATGTAATTTTCATTTCCTGAATTTCTCCACATTTTGGGCAAACCTGATAAAACTCTTTTTTCCTCACGAAGGGGTTGTTTCTCATTCAGGGGGTGGAGGAGTGAGGCACAAGGTGTGTGAAGTGTCTCCCAGCCATGAGCAAGCATGCATCTTCATGGCCCTCATTAAGCCAATGGAAGTGCCCTGTGTCAAGTCAACGGAAACACATTTCCTGAAGGACTTGTTCTCGTGACACTCACCTTCCATATTTATACAACACCAATTTCCCAAATACTAAACTTCCTCTACATCTGAACCCTTCCCTGTTTCTAATGCTTCCCCCCCCTTAAAAAACCAACAACAGAACAATCACCCCCTGCCCCGATTTAGCTCTTTCCGAAAGCTTTAAGCCAGTGTGAAACCTACTGGCAGCATGAAAATGGGTTGTACCAAAATGGCAATACATAATTTCTACAGATTAAAAGATCCTTTAGTTATGGAAGTAAACTACAAGTGAAGAGGCTTATTTCTGGCATGTTATGCAGCACTACAGGGAGTATTTGCTGTTGCTACAAACAAAAAGCTGCCCACTTCCATCCTGGATGTTCCTGGGATGTCGTTTAAAACAGTTACACTGGTTAGAAACAGACCAGGTTGCACAAGGTCTCTTAGCAGTCTCGTGACCACAGCAAGTTGCATGATCAGCAATATCACCGTCTACATGATGGGTAGACACTGCACTGACTCCTTTTGGCCCACTATTCTAATTTTTCCTGCCAAATGAGGAGAAGATGGCATCTAGCACCAAACCATCACAGAAAGATGTAATGTACAAATAGCTCGCATCGTATGAGTTGAACAGGTTTACTCAACTGTTTTGCTACATTGCATAATATGAGTAGACAAATAACTACTCTTTTGGTCTTTCTGCACTGAAATTTTTGTGATCATCCACCCCTTGTTAGCTGACTGTAACAACACAGCCCTATATTCTTTGCCTTTAGTGCTTGCATTAACTTCTTGTGATGGCAAAAAGGAAAACATTCTCCTGAAACCAGTGGATTCTAGAATATACTCAAAGCAAGCATTTGATATACGCACCATGAGTAAGCTGAGCCTAAGTAATTTTATAGTCTGGTATCAGAATTGAATCCTCTGTCCTGCTATCATGCTTTTCCTTCAAGATCCCTAAGCAAATCACGAACAAGCAGATCCACATTTTCAAGAAGAGCATCCAGACATTGTAAGTGCAACAATAATCTGCATCAGCAACGTGCCCCTCATGTGCTTGCAGAGCTGACTGCACTCACCACTCAGGTAGTCAGCTGCAAGGCTGGAAGTTGACTTAAGATCCAGCTAAAACTCAGGGCCTAACTAATTAAGCCTCACAACACCTCTGTGAGGTAGGTAGGTAAGTATTACTATCCCCATTTAGATAGAAAGGGAAGACGAGGCACGGAGAGGTGAAGTGATTAGCCTTTAGTCACTTAATGAATTTTGGGAGTGCAGAATAGAAACCAAATGCCTTGGCGATCCAGTGCTCCGACTTCATAGCACGTGGCCTGTGAAATACTTTGCTTGGATCTGAGTGTGCAGTGTGGCTGAGTTAACGCCACCACACGCCCACGGTTTTCAGTGCACGTAGATTATCGTTTTGATTCCGATTACATCACTGCATTCAACAGCCGCTTAAAAGAAAGAATCTCCAACTTGATCCGTAACACCTAAACATCACCCAACCTAGGAAAGATTACTTTTGCATCACCCCTGGGGTGCTCTTGGATCTCTTTTCTCCGCGGATCAGAGGGCGCACAGGTTCTGCACACAGCCACTCTGCTTGCTGCCTCATGGACGTGCTCGCACTGATGTCTGCTTAGACTGGAATACTTGCTCCACAAGAGACTCGCTTCTGCAGGAGATGAAAGGTTTACAGACCTGCCCGTAATCAGCTATGTGAAATGATTTAGAAGGACCAGCGAAGGATTTATTTGGTCAGGTGGTTTCTAAATCACATACACTGATGGCACATTCCTGCCTACTGTGGAACTGTAAAATCATTTTCTGAGCTTCAGTGTCTGTAACCCTTTTCTGCACACACTCAGCAGACAGAAGATATCTGTGCTGCCCAAATACTTGCCAAGATGAAAATTTCACCGTCATAATGCTGTGCGCCGGAGAGACCAGAACATTCAATAAAACCAGAACTTGTCTCTGACACACACTCACTACCTCGTGCTGAGGCTCACCTTGCTTGTTATGCCCCAAACGTTCTTTTTAAGAAGACCAACCAGCAAAATTCACCTGAAAGGTTTCCCTCCAGAAAAGGGTTACCCGAGACGCAGGTTTTAGAATGGGGCTCCACTGTCCTCTCGTCTTTGTTTCACCAGCCTCTAGAAGATACAAGAGAACTGCCAGTATCATGCTGCTACGGAGTTTTATTGCCAGCAATTGCTTCTGTTTGGCTAACTTGGCAGAGATGTCTCGAGGTATGTTAACTTGTCCTCTCTGTCAGCCCTTGAAAGCAATCAAGTAAATGGCTTGTACTTCTCCAGGCAGAAACTTGTGCATACTTTCTTTCTGGTATACATGACAGTTCTGCCTCCTCTCACTTCCCTCTCCAATCCCTGATATGTATAATTTCAGTATAAAAAGCCAGCTGTAAAACCTCCTGTTAGGTTAAGAAATACAAGCAGGTGGCTTAAATGCTAGTATTTAACAAACAGACAACTAGATTCATCGGACCTGTTGCTGCAGATACTGAATGCTGTAGAACCTGTTATGAAGTGAGTCTGGCCAAGGTCCTGATAAGTGAAACTAAAACTCATCTGTGTAAGGCCCGTGCTCCTACGCAGTGACAGACAGCGCCAATCTGCCACATCCCTGTGCATTGCCAACTGTGGGTACGACCACGGCTTCTTCGATAATGGTTCTGTATTGATAAAGGCAAGGGGGCAGAAGCAAATACTTTTACAAGACTGTAAGTCATCAGCTCGTACTCAAGAAATTTCAACATTTGGAGGAAGGAAAAAATCTTCCCGGTGACAAAAATCTATAACCGTTTCCAGATGGCAGCCTCAAGGGGCGTGTGGTTCCAGGAGTGCTACTGGAAGGTAGAGAATGAGTTGATGTCACTGCGTTTGTAGTTTCAGTGCGCCTGTGTCCATTTGGAGGGTTCTTTTGTGGAGACGCAAGGTGTTGTTCAATAGACAAGTCCTTTAGTTCCAGCTTATCTGCACTTTCTTCTTTACTGTGCCGTGGAGATAAATTGAGCAAGCTGAGGACATCTTTCTTAGACGTCATTGTTCCAGGAGCTCCTCGGAGAATCTTTATTGGGCCAGTGGAGTGATGAGGAGTGCTTTGCCAGAACATCTTTAAGTTGTGAATTGCTTGCACTTTTTCATCAATGGCAGCCATTTTCAACTTGTCTATGTCTGGGGCATCAGCTGGACTTGAGCGAGCGGAACCAGCTGAGGAATAAGAAAGAGCAGGAGACGGAGTGCTGCCACCAGGAGACTGATGCCCTGAGCTTGGAGAGATATTTCTGGGTGATTTAGAAATATGAGCACTGTAGGGAGAGCTGGGGTACTTGAGTTTAAAGTGAGGCTGCTCAGTTAAGGACCCATGAGAATCACAGCTTGGAGATGGCTGCCCGCTGTATTGGCTTGTGCCTTCTCTGCTTGACATCTCTGATGTCGTAGGGCTATTATAGCCAGAACTCACTTTCTGAAGGGATGAACTCCTTGTTGGAGGCTTTGGTTTAATTGCAAGAGGTGAAGACTGATTCTTCTGACTAGAGCTGATTGGCCGACTGAAAGCACTGGTCTCTGAAGATCTGAAGGCAGACACGCCTGCTGGGCTGGCAGCCCCATCATCTGAATTGTTGCTCTTGCTAATTTGGCTGCTGCTTCTCTGAAGACGCTCAACAGCAATGAGGTGACTCTGCGTTTCCTCCAGAATTTTTTGGGCCAACTCTTGCGGATCAAGCTTTGGATTACTGTCCTCCTGCGATTTGACAGTGCTGTCAGTCTCGGTGCTAGACTGGTCAGATTCCCCAGTATCAGAACTTGCAAGTTTCCCAACTTTTTGGAAAGGTGAATTTGGACTGGGAATAAGAGTCATTTTAACAGGAGAATTTGGGGTACTTATGCTCCCTTTGGAGTTGACAGATTCTTTAATGCCTCCAGTCTGACTAGTTTTGGGCTGTTTGTGATCAGGGGAAAATCTTGGTTTTACGTTTTCTTGGTAACTGGCCAAAGGCTCGTTGCTGATTATAGAAAAACCTTCATACTCCTCCTCATCTTTGCTGGCTACAGTGCTAGTTTGTGGTGACAACTGGCTCTGTACTGCAGACCTATGCGGATAGATGTTCTTGGGCCTCTCATAGTCCTGGCGTCCTCTGTGTCCCACACCATCTGGCATGCTCTCTGGCTTGGAAACAAAGCTCATGGAAGAAGCAATGGAGCTCAGGCTATACACAGAAATGGCATCTGATGCAATGCTGTCTGGACAAGTAGGAGAGAACGGAGGGTTTTGATACTGGGGTACAGGGTTGGAAATAGACTGAGCAGAAGCCAGTGACTCTAGTGATGAGGAACTGTCCAGGCTAAGGCGCTTAGGCAGCTCTGTAGAATCTGAAAAAGAAAGAAAAAAAAAAAGTACAAACATGCCCCTAGATACACAGTAAAATCAAACAGAACCAGGTTGTGTTCTTAGCAGAATTAAGAGGAAACACTACCAAACATGTACTCAGACTCTACAGTACTTCAAAAAACCCAACTACTACTTTGGTGAGGAAAAAAAAACATGCACAGCACAGGAAATGCACAGGCAGGAACCTCAGTCCAGGTATCCTACATGAAACTTGTCAATTCATTGTCATTTTATATCTTAAAAACAAGGGTGAGCTATACATCCTCCAGTTGCTGGACTCTATTCCCAGCTTTGGCCTCAGCCAAGTCTTAGTGTTTGTCTCCCATATAAAAATGACACTTGCTGCATGTGTTGTATGACATATGGTCTGTATGACACGTGTGATGATGTATGTGTGATCTCTGCAGAAGCGATGAAACAGGGGGGAAAACTACTGTAACTAGCTTTACCAAAAAGTGCCAGCAAGGACTGTAGAGCAAAGTGCATGGTCCTCCTATTAGCTTGTTTCCCAGTTTTCAGAATCACCTCCTCTTGGCCAACTTCACAAAGGTCAAAACCTGTAGTGGAATAAGAGCAGAAAATCACACCTCACAGAAAGCTCCAGTGTCTTGAACAAGTGTGATCTCATTTAGAACACAAACAGAACAAAAAGATATGAGATCCTGCAGCATCTTGGAATGACAACAATGTACAATTTCTTGGTTTGTTTTTATTACTATCTGGCACGCCTTCACCAGCAGGTGTTGGGAGCTTTACGGAGCATGAGCACCTACACATCAACAAATCACCCCTGTCCACACCGACAGACAAAATGCACTAGTCAGTACCTTTTTAGCTGTGAATTATTTGGAATTGTCAGGGAATTATATACTAAACACGTCTCAGGGGACAGTGTCCCACATGCCCCTACCAATCATTATCAATCCAGACATGGGTCTGAAGAACACAGACCTTGGAATTCAGCAAATGAGGGCTGGGCTGCAGAAGGCACGACTGTGTGTGAGAAACGACTGGCTTTTATGAACTTCTCAAGCAGTCTTCTTGGATTTTTTTTTTTTTTTCAGAATTGCCTCTTCCCTGTGATGCCTTTTTAATAACTCTAATAAAGGTCCAAGTCCGAATAAAATCTAGTTCGATATTTAGTTCTCATCTGTCTTTTCTGCGGGATGTAGATACTACATACTCGTACGTACTATCAACCTGGTATGTCCTATCCTCACCCAGTGCACAGATTTCCCTGCCAAAGGAATGACTGGTTCACTTCAGATAGAAGGCTAGAAGCAAACTCAGAAGCATGAACAAGATCCTGAAATAAAAACTGGGGTTAAATCGACCTGACAGCACCAAGCTGCTGTCAACTCTGAAATCCATGTTCTGCTGACTCAGGAGATGTTTTGATGCATGAGAGAGAATTGCACCTCTCCACCGGCCAAACAGCAAGCAAAAGAGCTCTGTGTATGTGAACTGGCAGAGACGCACTGAGCAGTCAGGGATCACACCCAGAAATGCAAAGACCAAACAGCACCCAAACAAATCTAAGGCTGCGAGTCTCATCCCTACTTAAAGCCACCATGAGAAACTAGCAGCAGTCTTAGGAAGACAATGGAAAGAAATGTTTTCCTACCTAGAGCTGCCAGAAACTCATGACAGCCAGGCAGCCTCCAGAGTTGGACACTGATGGAAACCTGGATTGGTGCAGAGGAGAAATCTTGCTCCTTCTCTCCCGTCTGAAGTTGAACCAGGACTTGATGCAGCTGAAGATAACAATACAAACATTAGCCATTCCTTACAATCACATCACTACTTTTCCGACAGTCACAGCTAAGGAAATGCACTGCAAACACCCCTTTCCCTACACACCCATATATTCAGCTGCTGCTCATGAACAGAACACCGAGATGAAAGGGTCCGGGCAGAGCGACACTCCAGGGACAGCAACAATGGACAAACTTGAACAGCAGCAAAAGCAGGGACAGAACAGGGTGAGAGCTGGGGTGTGGCCAGTGGAAACTGAGCAAGGAGGAAGCACAGCAGGAAAATCCGTGAAGTGAAAGGAAAGGAAAGAGGTATTTCCGGGCTGCTCACAGAAATATACTAAAGCCCATTCTATAACTGAGCCATACTCCTTACACAAATCCCAAGAAACTGATTCTCAGCATTTAACTGGGTAGAACAAGTCACATGAAATCATGGAAGACTTTCCTAATACCTCCATGGCCTCCAGGAAAGAAGTTTCTCAACTGTGCCCGAGGGACAGGAGTAACAAAGTAGAAAAAAACGTGTTTATGAAGATCTGACACAAATTAACGCGCCAGGATCCCATGTAATTCAAAAACACAGCCAGGGCAAGAAGGATGGAAAGTCATTAACTGGGGACCAGCTAACCTCAGGACCACCCATCTCTTACAACCCACAAAAGCTTGCACAGTCTTTTTTCCACAGTAGCACTATGGAGCAAATTCCAGGCCTGAAAGCGGTTTGAAGACACTGCTCTGCAGCGCAGGGGAACGGGTCTGCCGTGAGCAAGGCATTTCATCCTGCACAGCAGTGTCATTCCCCAGTGCATGTAATACTCACCATTCCCACCATATTTTTAACAGCCTTCGGGCAGCAGATAACAAGAAAGGACAAAAGAGGAGAAAAGAGAGAAAGAACACAGGTTATTCTGTGCTACAAAATGCCGGTGATAGGGAACCCTGCAGTGACACATCCACATGCAAACCAGCATCCTGACTGCAAGATGCTCTATCCAGAGCAAAAAGGAAGCAATGGAAACAGCTCAAGCTGTGGACCAGGAGTCCTACAGCGTGGGAACAGGCAGCTGGCATCCGGGAGTGCACAGCTCATTGCAATCGACTGAGACACTTAGCAAGCAGACAATTCACACTCTGGCAGAAGGCTGAACATAAAACAAGCCGCCTCTTGTTTTCTCTGGGATACATTAGGGCACCTAATACAGTCAGCAATCCCTAACTTTTCCTCGCACATGTGGTAGTACTGAAGTTCTCTCTTTTGTGGTTCCTGCCTTCTGTTTTGCACTAAAAACCAAGCATTTTCTGTCCAGAGCAAAAGATCAGCCCCCCTGCCTTGCTGCTTCACTAACGCCAAGAGCACCTGCTCCCTCATGATGCCTGTCACCCACACGGGAAAGACAGCAAGCAACACCTACTGACAGAACTGTCAGTCAAAGTTCCGGTTTTGAACAAAGTCTTCTTTCCTTTGGGACAGGCAGAGCCTTAGCTGCTCACCAACAGAACTGCTGAGACGAAGGAGGGGAAAAAGGCAAGTAACCGCAGAGGAAGGGAGAGAAGCTGAAAAGCCCTAACTTGTAACTGGATAGACTCTTGTGCAAAAACAAATTCTGCCCGGGGTTTGGGCTACAGAGGAAAGTTTGCAAAAACAATGCAATACCCCTGCCAATATTTATTGCATGGGGCAGCTGAAGAAGTGGTGAGTCCATCTTTTGTTAGTTGTGTACGGCCATCTGAATGTCCTCCCTTGGGTGATTTAATTATCTGAGGCAAGAAGACAATCGTGCAGTAACCTCATGGACACTGTATCGCGTTCTGCTCTCCGGGAATGTTGTCTTCTACCCATTGCATCCCTGCTAATCCGGGCCTCCCTCTGGTGGCACTGAGGGAAAAATAACCCTGCTGTTGCCCACAGAAGCCTCGGGCACTGACAACCGAGCCAAGGCAAGAAAGCAAAACGCCATGAAGGACAAGCCATCGGAAATCTCTCGTGTGCTACCGTAGATCATAGCAAGAAACCCTCTCCTTGAAGCAGCCCTCTTAGCGGGTAACAGCAAAGCTGCGGCTGTTATTTTGTGGTTTTGGGCAGAGAGACTCAACATGGCAGAATGAAGGGGAGCCCTCTGAAGCTACACAGAGATAATCGCAGCTACCCACCACAGTACTTCCCTGAAACGCTTCTGCATGGGGAAAGGGGAAAAGAAAGTGAGCCATACACCCATTCACTATGTGCAGCGTGTTCCCTTACTAAAGCAGGCAAACAATCAGGAGATTATCTCATTGAAGGAGCAATCAGGACAGTAAGAAACGTGTAATGGAAAGCCAGGCAGGCTGCTGGGACAGAGAAAGGGCAGCTTAGGCTAGGCATGCTAGAAAGACCAGGGAGAGGGAGGAATGTGAAGGATATTGGGGGGGAGCAGGGAGGAGTCCCACAGCCACGGGTGGCACTGCCTTTCTCTGGAAGACCATGAATCCCTCCAGCAGCGCTACGAGCAGATACACCCAGAGAAGCATAGGCTTGGTAATGCCTCACACCTTGGGACTTTGCTAATTACAGCAGACAAAGACCAGCCAACATGGGCCCTAGACAGGATGGCCAAATAACAATTAGTGGCTCTGCCACTCATTTCCCATATTTAGCTTCCCCGTCACCGCAATAGGTATTGTTTCCACTTCTGTCACTGAACACGGAGACCCAAGGCCATGCAGCCCAGTAAGACACCTGCATTTTTCTCTTCCGGACACACGCTTTCATTCAGACAAACAGGCAAGTTTAGAATTTCAACCCTGAAGTCTTCTAGCGAGCTCTGGGTTGATATTCTGTGCATTTCTGAATTTACTGACCTGGGAAGAACCATTGGGAAACTGGTACTGGAGGAAAACCTCCCAACTCACCCTGTTGATAAGCTGTTCTCCTGTTTCTGAAGCTGTGATAAGTTTACAAAGTGCCTGAAGTGCAGGGTTAGGCAAACCTGAAAAACGTCAGCAGAAACAGGGATTGTTCAGTATCTGTTTCTTGACTGCTAGAAATGCAACGACCCAAACAGAACACAAACTCAGCTAATTCCTAAAACGTCTCCCTCACATCACTAAACAGTTCTGGAAGCAGCAGCAATTTCTAGAAAGCAAAAGGTTTTTCCACTTTGCATCTGATTACACATTTTCTGACTGAGAGCTGGGAGAAAGGAACAGTCACATCATGCTTCTCAGATACTGGAGCCAGTAGTAAATTATTCCCATCTGTGACAAAATTTTAATAAACATTTACTTCTAGAACCCCTACCCTGTTAAATACTTTTATTTCACTGACGTAAAACATCATTTTACAGGCTTGCATCAAAGAAAGGCAGGGAAAGGTCAATGCTTGGACGGATGAGGACAGAGCCCACAGCTGGCCTGCTTCTTACCTAGGAGGGACTGTATGGTGGTGCTGCACTGCTGTAGCCGGTCACCAGGGTCGGAGGTTGGGAAGAACACTGCCGCCGGGAGGCCACTGGCTGGAGGGTCCAACCGAAAGCCAACCGCAGTGAGTAGTGCCTGCCAGCCTGGAATGCCACCAACTTTATTCTCCACGCTTTGTTGGGAGGTATACATGGAGTTGTGCTGCCCATTCTGGATTCGCTGCAATGATTTCTCCACCTTTGGGAAAAATACAGCATTAGCTCATTTTGTAAGAGATTTTTACGAACTGCCTCTTTTTACATAGTGAAGAGGCAGGAACAGCAGGTTGAGAGATGACAAACCCAGTGTTGAACCTAGCCCATCTTACACAGATGTTAGTGCCCTTGAAAACAGAGGCTCCGGTAACTCGGCACTCACAGCTGTTAAAATCACCGTGATACCAATATTCTGTGAGATGCTGGGGAAAGTAATGCCACAGGAAACTAAGTCCCAGTTTCATTGTGATAGCTTCCTGTAGGCCTGGCAGCTGCATTTCTCCCCAAAATGTGACTCACATTCAGGCTCCAGTCTCTCGTGTACACTGCTTATTACCAGGCAAGAGTCTGCAGCTGTATGGTAAACAGTAAGAAAGATGTGTGTCCTCAAAACCCAGCAACTTGGATGCCTAGCAATACTCACGGGTTTCCATCATCCTACAGATGGATACTCTGCATTCCTGTGGGACCACAGAAGACACATAGGAAAGAAAAGTATTGAAAGTCATGAGAGATTGTACTAGCCGTCTGGCAGTTTGGCTTCATCCTGCTGCTCCCCCCAACGGGCTACTGGCACATCTGGGGACAGAAGTGCCTCTTATATTCCAAGCATGCAAAGAGACAGCGGTCACTGTGCTCTGCATCTCCATGAGTGCACTGTTCATAGCTATTTACTGTAGAAACAATTAACCCCAACAATTATCTCATTTTTAAAGCAGACACCCAATTTGACAGCTAAGGGAGGATTTTGTCACAATACAATGTAAGACTTTGCTTTCTTTGCCTTTTTTTGCTCCGGACGCTCCATCAGCTGTCCCAGTCTTTTCACACTGACCCAGAGTTTTCACAAGAGACTACCTTATGGTAAGGGAGAAGGGCTGAAGGCATATATTCAAGTGTGAGTGGCTACACATCAGGGTGTTTCTCTTCCCATTCGTCATTTACAGACGCATACGCCCAGGTAACTATCTCCCAACTACATGGGCTGCAATGCCTCTTGCCGTGCCTGCTGCGTGTGGTAGTGTTTCCTTCCTCTTACCAGATGTAGCAGGACACGCAGAGCATCTCGAGCCCTTTCCGGGTGTTGCAGAATCTCAGTCAGGGCCTGTCCTACTAGCGAAGAAGGGCTGTTCAGCTTCATATCACTCCCAATAAGCATGAAGCCTGCAGGAGTCAGAATAAGAGATGCTCAATCTCCTTTCGTTATAGAAAACGTTCAAAAGAGAAGCAGCTATCCTCAGCCCTCTCGGACTAATAGAACGATGGTTTACTGCACCCTGCAGAGTGCTGCTCTTTTCCCAGAGCAGCTGCCCACTCCCTGCCTGGTCCCATAGACCGAACTTTCAGAAAGCTTCTAGATGCTTCTTACTGTCCTCCTCTACTAAATCAGCAGTGTTTTCCTGTTCAAGCAAGCAGAAAAACACTGTGTTGTGGCTAAACTTGTCCTAGCACACTCCATGTCTCCTTTACAGCAGTGGAAATCAATAGATGCTGAGTAGTGCTCGCAGAAACAGAACTCAGGAAACTGAGAGCTTTCCCTATGTCGGTCAGAAACCCGTCTTGGCTTACGCACCATCTAAATACTGGATTCTCCAAATGTCAGCACAAGGAGCTCTGCCTGCCCCTTCTCGCTCACCGCAGTGAGGTATGCAGCTGCCCGTCCTCGCTCTGGTGCTCTATCCGAGACACCATCAAGAGTTAAAGGTGAAAGCCAGGAATTGTGTGTAACGCACTCGCTTATGTACCAAAGGGGCAGTACTAGAACAGCCTGAGGAGCTGGGAGCCTCTGCTTGGTGGTGATGCCAAGCACCCGTGTCCATGCTCGTTCTTTTTTGCCTAGGAAGCGGTCACTGTTTTGGTGNGTGTTTCTCTTCCCATTCGTCATTTACAGACGCATACGCCCAGGTAACTATCTCCCAACTACATGGGCTGCAATGCCTCTTGCCGTGCCTGCTGCGTGTGGTAGTGTTTCCTTCCTCTTACCAGATGTAGCAGGACACGCAGAGCATCTCGAGCCCTTTCCGGGTGCTGCAGAATCTCAGTCAGGGCCTGTCCTACTAGCGAAGAAGGGCTGTTCAGCTTCATATCACTCCCAATAAGCATGAAGCCTGCAGGAGTCAGAATAAGAGATGCTCAATCTCCTTTCGTTATAGAAAACGTTCAAAAGAGAAGCAGCTATCCTCAGCCCTCTCGGACTAATAGAACGATGGTTTACTGCACCCTGCAGAGTGCTGCTCTTTTCCCAGAGCAGCTGCCCACTCCCTGCCTGGTCCCATAGACCGAACTTTCAGAAAGCTTCTAGATGCTTCTTACTGTCCTCCTCTACTAAATCAGCAGTGTTTTCCTGTTCAAGCAAGCAGAAAAACACTGTGTTGTGGCTAAACTTGTCCTAGCACACTCCATGTCTCCTTTACAGCAGTGGAAATCAATAGATGCTGAGTAGTGCTCGCAGAAACAGAACTCAGGAAACTGAGAGCTTTCCCTATGTCGGTCAGAAACCCGTCTTGGCTTACGCACCATCTAAATACTGGATTCTCCAAATGTCAGCACAAGGAGCTCTGCCTGCCCCTTCTCGCTCACCGCAGTGAGGTATGCAGCTGCCCGTCCTCGCTCTGGTGCTCTATCCGAGACACCATCAAGAGTTAAAGGTGAAAGCCAGGAATTGTGTGTAACGCACTCGCTTATGTACCAAAGGGGCAGTACTAGAACAGCCTGAGGAGCTGGGAGCCTCTGCTTGGTGGTGATGCCAAGCACCCGTGTCCATGCTCGTTCTTTTTTGCCTAGGAAGCGGTCACTGTTTTGGTGTTTGGTTTTGTTTTTTTTTTTTTTTAAATGCTTTTTCCTTCAAGACAGAAAAATCTTGGAAGGAAAATAAAATACAAACTGAACCGTGGACTGTAACCTAAACTCAGCTCCCATCTGGCATTGTCTGAATCACGTCCNGCTGCGTGTGGTAGTGTTTCCTTCCTCTTACCAGATGTAGCAGGACACGCAGAGCATCTCGAGCCCTTTCCGGGTGTTGCAGAATCTCAGTCAGGGCCTGTCCTACTAGCGAAGAAGGGCTGTTCAGCTTCATATCACTCCCAATAAGCATGAAGCCTGCAGGAGTCAGAATAAGAGATGCTCAATCTCCTTTCGTTATAGAAAACGTTCAAAAGAGAAGCAGCTATCCTCAGCCCTCTCGGACTAATAGAACGATGGTTTACTGCACCCTGCAGAGTGCTGCTCTTTTCCCAGAGCAGCTGCCCACTCCCTGCCTGGTCCCATAGACCGAACTTTCAGAAAGCTTCTAGATGCTTCTTACTGTCCTCCTCTACTAAATCAGCAGTGTTTTCCTGTTCAAGCAAGCAGAAAAACACTGTGTTGTGGCTAAACTTGTCCTAGCACACTCCATGTCTCCTTTACAGCAGTGGAAATCAATAGATGCTGAGTAGTGCTCGCAGAAACAGAACTCAGGAAACTGAGAGCTTTCCCTATGTCGGTCAGAAACCCGTCTTGGCTTACGCACCATCTAAATACTGGATTCTCCAAATGTCAGCACAAGGAGCTCTGCCTGCCCCTTCTCGCTCACCGCAGTGAGGTATGCAGCTGCCCGTCCTCGCTCTGGTGCTCTATCCGAGACACCATCAAGAGTTAAAGGTGAAAGCCAGGAATTGTGTGTAACGCACTCGCTTATGTACCAAAGGGGCAGTACTAGAACAGCCTGAGGAGCTGGGAGCCTCTGCTTGGTGGTGATGCCAAGCACCCGTGTCCATGCTCGTTCTTTTTTGCCTAGGAAGCGGTCACTGTTTTGGTGTTTGGTTTTGTTTTTTTTTTTTTTTAAATGCTTTTTCCTTCAAGACAGAAAAATCTTGGAAGGAAAATAAAATACAAACTGAACCGTGGACTGTAACCTAAACTCAGCTCCCATCTGGCATTGTCTGAATCACGTCCTAACGCTGGACTCAACAAGCCTGAAATCACTGTCAGACTAACAGGCTCTAGTCAGCCTTCCACTCCCCCAGCTACATGCAGTTTACGTCAGAGCCACATCTACAACAGCTTCCTGATCTAGAAACCATGGTACTGCTGCCTGTGCAAAAAAATCCATTTGGGGACTGCCTGCAGCTTTCGAAAACCAGGACTTGTGCCAGGAAAAAAAATGCAGGTTATTTGTACGTATCCCTGTAACAACACCGTTGAACTCCAAAGACTTTGTCTTTCTGAATCTCAACTCACTCATCTAATTGGGAGGGAGCAAGCACCAGCACTCTGCCCCGGAGCTTACACTGCTGAGAAATGTCCAGTGGAAGCAAGGGAAACCTTTCTCCTAAAAGGACCAAAGGAGTAAGCCCTACAAGGTTTATGTCACAGAAGTCACAGCTACCGGTTGCTGCTGCAACTTCCAGAAGTACTACCCTTGCCTCCCTGTTAAGAGTTTCACTACATTCTCAGTGAGGAGGTTCTGTAAATTTGCTCCAGCTAACTCCATCCNCAAGGGAAACCTTCCTCCTAAAAGGACCAAAGGAGTAAGCCCTACAAGGTTTATGTCACAGAAGTCACAGCTACCGGCTGCTGCTGCAACTTCCAGAAGTACTACCCTTGCCTCCCTGTTAAGAGTTTNGAGATGCTCAATCTCCTTTCGTTATAGAAAACGTTCAAAAGAGAAGCAGCTATCCTCAGCCCTCTCGGACTAATAGAACGATGGTTTACTGCACCCTGCAGAGTGCTGCTCTTTTCCCAGAGCAGCTGCCCACTCCCTGCCTGGTCCCATAGACCGAACTTTCAGAAAGCTTCTAGATGCTTCTTACTGTCCTCCTCTACTAAATCAGCAGTGTTTTCCTGTTCAAGCAAGCAGAAAAACACTGTGTTGTGGCTAAACTTGTCCTAGCACACTCCATGTCTCCTTTACAGCAGTGGAAATCAATAGATGCTGAGTAGTGCTCGCAGAAACAGAACTCAGGAAACTGAGAGCTTTCCCTATGTCGGTCAGAAACCCGTCTTGGCTTACGCACCATCTAAATACTGGATTCTCCAAATGTCAGCACAAGGAGCTCTGCCTGCCCCTTCTCGCTCACCGCAGTGAGGTATGCAGCTGCCCGTCCTCGCTCTGGTGCTCTATCCGAGACACCATCAAGAGTTAAAGGTGAAAGCCAGGAATTGTGTGTAACGCACTCGCTTATGTACCAAAGGGGCAGTACTAGAACAGCCTGAGGAGCTGGGAGCCTCTGCTTGGTGGTGATGCCAAGCACCCGTGTCCATGCTCGTTCTTTTTTGCCTAGGAAGCGGTCACTGTTTTGGTGTTTGGTTTTGTTTTTTTTTTTTTTTAAATGCTTTTTCCTTCAAGACAGAAAAATCTTGGAAGGAAAATAAAATACAAACTGAACCGTGGACTGTAACCTAAACTCAGCTCCCATCTGGCATTGTCTGAATCACGTCCTAACGCTGGACTCAACAAGCCTGAAATCACTGTCAGACTAACAGGCTCTAGTCAGCCTTCCACTCCCCCAGCTACATGCAGTTTACGTCAGAGCCACATCTACAACAGCTTCCTGATCTAGAAACCATGGTACTGCTGCCTGTGCAAAAAAATCCATTTGGGGACTGCCTGCAGCTTTCGAAAACCAGGACTTGTGCCAGGAAAAAAAATGCAGGTTATTTGTACGTATCCCTGTAACAACACCGTTGAACTCCAAAGACTTGGTCTTTCTGAATCTCAACTCACTCATCTAATTGGGAGGGAGCAAGCACCAGCACTCTGCCCCGGAGCTTACACTGCTGAGAAATGTCCAGTGGAAGCAAGGGAAACCTTTCTCCTAAAAGGACCAAAGGAGTAAGCCCTACAAGGTTTATGTCACAGAAGTCACAGCTACCGGTTGCTGCTGCAACTTCCAGAAGTACTACCCTTGCCTCCCTGTTAAGAGTTTCACTACATTCTCAGTGAGGAGGTTCTGTAAATTTGCTCCAGCTAACTCCATCCCGAGTACACATGAAACTTGACCCTGTAGACTTCAGACATAGGGAACGAGTCATTGTATTGCACATTATTTCTTTCCAGTCATGAAACCACTGTAAGGAAACACAGTTCACCTCACAATTGCTTTAAGTCACATCAAATTCATAACCCACTTACTAGACACAGTGGAATACTGATGTTTTCCAAGACACTGACATTCAACTGGACTCCGCTGAATCAGGGTCTGAATTCTGGGAGAGTACAGTGCACATGCTACTCCCAACTACCTGCTAGCATCGCTCCTTGCTTAACTCAAAGAATCTGGCATAAGAGCGCTTCCTAGAAACCCCGTCTTGTTTGTGAAAAGCACATTCTTCCTACCTGCCCAGTTGGACGGATGGGAGAACTGCTTGCTGCTCTGTACAGTCTTCATCGCTTCTCCAAGGGCTGCACTGGCTTTCATCCCATTTAAGAGGGAGGAATAGAAGGCATGCACAAACATTTTGGAAGCAGCCACAGGAACAGGCCAGAGCGACACTAGGACACACTGAGCCCCAGCAGCCAGGAATGCTCTTGTCAAGCCAATCACTCCATCAGCAGTGACTTTGCTGCTGGATTCTTGGTAAGAGCCAAGAACCACTAATTTGACAGGAAGCCGCAGATCCAGGACATCAGCTGCTGTAAGTAGAAACTCCTGAAGAGGAGGGCAGTCTGAGATGCTCTCCACGTCACTGGCATCATCCTGCATCCGAAGGGATTCTGGGATTGTGTAGGGGTTCCCAAAAGCACTCTTGCTGCCGGCTGGATTGCTGTCAGTGTTGGGTGTCAGGACCAAAGCAGCCAGTTTCCAGGAGACATGGGTTGCAAAATGGACACATTCTGCCTGAGTGAGGGCGCTCATGACCCTCTCTTTTGTCGCTGCACTGCCAACTAAGGGCTGACAGCCAAGTAACTCAGATACCATACAGGCCTCCTCTTCTGCAGAGGGCATAGGTCCCCATAGCCACCTGTCCATAACTGCTGAAGGGAGCTTGGGATTTCCTATGACAGCTGCCATTGAGGTAGAACTGGAGTAAGCAGGAGTATTCTTCCTCGCATGGGACTACAGAGAGAGAGAAAGACAAAACAAGGTTCAAAGAACTGTTTGTTACGGTGCTGGTAATAAAATATCCTGTCTCTTCGGCTCTAAACAGAAGTCTGGTTGTCATAATTACAAAAAACCTTTGCGTTTCTTTAGTTTCTTCCATTTAACTATTCCAAGGAAGATCTCCACTTGAGCCCAGTCAGAATTTCTATCCCCACATCTTGGGTGAACAGGTAAGAACAGAAAGCAACAGACTTCGCCCAGGTCCCTTTGAGGGCTGTAGCAGAGCTAAAAGCAGGAAGAAGATCTCAGCTTCCCACCTTATGGGAAGACTACTTGTAAACACCCACTAACTGGTTTGTCACAGCTGTATTTCAAGGATCAGTATCACCACTGCCAGCGGCACGGTGCTGCACGCAACCGATTTCAGGTGCCCGATACTGAACAGAAAAGCTTAATCCCCACATCAGTAAGGCTGACAAGGTTCAGACTCTTTTGCTGTTCCCATGACTGTGTTTAACCCAGTGAAAGCCTAGACACACAGCAGAACACCGCTCAACAAGAGCAGATGTGACAGGGCCTTCTTGCCGGAGACTTGGGCCTCACAAATGCTCATGCCAAACATCAGCATGAAGATACTTCTGCAGGATTTGCCTGTGGTATTCATTTTGCCTCACAGCTTCAGTGCCATGAGACACTAGTGGCCTTCTCCACACAGAAAGCTAAAATCCAGGTAAACATACCAGGAACGTGACACGACAGTCGGCTTGCCAAGGAAGCTCAGTATTGACAAACACCTACATTGCTGCAGTCTGCCATGTAGTTCCAAACCCCAGGACATGCTGTCCTTTAGATGAGGATATCCAAATGATCCGTTCCCCGCGTCCTTCTTGGCACGCCTGGGGCTGTGATTTTGTGCTGCAGGAACTACATCAGAACCTACTTTGCAGCTGCAGTGCTCAAAGTGCTCATCAGAACTGGGAACGCCTCAGGAAGGTCGTACGTTTGTGGCTTCTATTCCTGCATCTGGCATAGCAGGACAGAGATGCTGCTATTCTAGCGCGTATAGGAATCTGCACCCCACAGGAGAGGTTCTACGAGAGAGAGGTTTTATAAGGCAATGTCAGACCTTGGAGCTGGGATTCAGGGACTGTATGGACGGCACTGCAATGAGGCTGAAGCGCTCATAGAGGTACTCATTGGAGGAACTGCCCTTCAGGAGAGCAAAAGGAATGAGGTACAGTTCTCCCTCCAGAACCAGGATCAGCTGGCGGTGGCGGCCAACGGGCCCGCTGGAATGCATCAGGCCCTGAAGAGAAAAGAGAGAGCATCAGTTTGGCTCATTCACTCGCCCAGTGCCCCAGCCGTGCCTTCCCAGCATCAGGCTCTAGTCTGACCCCACATCAGGTCTGGAAATATCCACATCAGAACTACGCTCAGCGTGAACACAGATGCGGTGACAAGCGCACGCACACTGGCACTGAACAGATCCATACAGCTGGACTGTTGCTCGCCTGTGCACAAACAACCCCAACGGGACGAACGAGCCTTGAGCGCGCTAACACGCTGTGCAGATCTTGGTCGTGACACCCAGCCTCACCACAGTACAGCAACTCCTTCTGCTCCAGCCTAAAATCTTTGTTAACCCCAACCACCTACGTCTTGTCAGTATTATTATCACCTTATCCTTTGAAAGAGAATATTCTGAGACTGAATTTCAAAATAGGTATTTTCTATATAAAAGCAAACAATCTACAGACAGACTGTGCATATGACCCGCGCTTCAAAACACTTGACACTGTAACCAACCCAGTCACAAACATGTCTAAACAGAAAGTATCTTATGGACGGAGAAGTGAGGCAGAGAGAGTGATAAATAGGGAACACTCAGCTGGGCACAAAAAGCGGCAGCTGCTCCTGGGAATTTCACTCTTATTTACCTAGTGTATCGCAAACATAATCAGTTACTGTGCCAGGAAAGAGTAACTTCAAAGCACTCAAATTTGCTCCAGCTTAAACACTTGCAGTATGCACCAAAAAGGGTCTAAAGGACTCTCACGCGAAATGGCAGTGAATTTCTAAGCAATTCTACACCTTTAAGCTAGAGCAGCAGCCATAGCTTGGCCTAGCAAATGAACGATTCCTTTGAAGACGAAACTTTCAGCACAAGCTTGGATGAGACCAAGTCCTCAACCTGACATAGTTTTGGAGATAACCAGTTCAACTAGTGTTGTTCTACTTCTGTCTAGGCTGTTTGATGTTCCCAAAGGCAAGCTAACTTTGCAGTGTTCACTGCAGCAGGGAGACAAGGATCTAGTATGCAGGACTAGATCCTTGCCTCTAGATTCTCAATTCTTTTGAGAATTTTTATTTTAAGCGACTTTAATTGCCATCAGATACAGCAAACATCTGTTTTGACAGGAGAAAAACAGCTATTTGGGCTGCTGAGCAAATGAAGACAAAACTGCCTGGCTCACTCCAAGCAGATTTCTGAACTAGCTTCCAATGCCTCCAAACATTTCCTCTTCCCAATGCAAATTCTGGGACTTCAACAGAACCACAGTAAAGGAAGTTTATTTTGCAAACACACGGCTTACATTTCATAAATAATAATGGCCAAGATCTCTGAGGTGCTAGCTACATGCATTCTTCTTGGAAGAAATAACATCCATGTTCTATCTCTTTTCCATTATTTATCAAACATTACTCCCTTTAACATCCCTGCTCTGGAGCACGCTTATTTCAGTTGACTCCCCATTTAACAAGGGAGAGAAGACTCCTCCTTCTTTCGCTGCCAACAGCGAACTACTACTACTACTATGAAATGTCTAATGGAAACACAGAATTTTGAAACAAGAGGGTGTGCAGAAGTAATGTCAGAATATCCTGAAGGGTGGACATGTCAGATAAACAAACTGTGCAACAGAAAAGAAAGGGATATTGTGCATTTTGAGGGTGAATATCACCACTTGTGTCACGTTTTGCATATAGAGCTCAGGTAAACACACCCTGGTCCGAACACACAGTTCCTCCTCTCTACCTCGCTCACGGTCTGTCTGGAGCAGACTTCCAGACTGCACTGTGATGCGCTGACAGCTGATCATTAATTTGAGATACACTGACTCCATCTCACCAGCAACCAAAGAATAACAGGAATTTGGAGTCAGTCTTAAACTTTAGTTCTCAGGCAGCAGCAAAGATGAATGAGCATTACTAAAGAAATAGAAAAACCGGTCTGGCAGTCTCCTCCGGAGGGAGTCTGGAGCAAGTCAGAAATACCAAAAAACAGGGCAGCTATGAGGGAGAATGTCAAACAGTAGAAAGTTGAAGAGACAGTGAGGTGCCTTTAAAGGCTTCTTGCCATTTGAACTGGGAACAAAACTGCTGAAGGATAAGAAAATTTTCATTGAACAGGAGATAAAAATAGTTGCTGACCTCTTGCTGCTTCTCCTGTCCTCCTTACAGCTCTGGGGCTCGCCCTGCCCCACAGACTGGAGACGGAGATGCAGGGCAGTTGCTGACACACAGAAGCCTCGGGAGCCTTCCTGCAAACCACCTCCGCTCCATCCTGACATGCTGTTTACAACCCCAGCAGCCCGGAGGGAGGCCTCCCCAGCACTCACTGCCTGGGGTGAACCAGCACGTGTGCTCTGCAGCTAAGTTTGCTGGCCTCCATTCAGCCGTGCCTTTTTCTGCAGAGCCCGAGTTGACAAGCAGCAGCTTCCCACCAGGACAGTTGCTGCTTTCCAGAAGTGTTTTTGCTTTTGTTGTTTGTTTGTTTGTTT
>VZSC01009883.1:117748-230455 GCA_013398225.1 Steatornis caripensis
GAAATGTCTAATGGAAACACAGAATTTTGAAACAAGAGGGTGTGCAGAAGTAATGTCAGAATATCCTGAAGGGTGGACATGTCAGATAAACAAACTGTGCAACAGAAAAGAAAGGGATATTGTGCATTTTGAGGGTGAATATCACCACTTGTGTCACGTTTTGCATATAGAGCTCAGGTAAACACACCCTGGTCCGAACACACAGTTCCTCCTCTCTACCTCGCTCACGGTCTGTCTGGAGCAGACTTCCAGACTGCACTGTGATGCGCTGACAGCTGATCATTAATTTGAGATACACTGACTCCATCTCACCAGCAACCAAAGAATAACAGGAATTTGGAGTCAGTCTTAAACTTTAGTTCTCAGGCAGCAGCAAAGATGAATGAGCATTACTAAAGAAATAGAAAAACCGGTCTGGCAGTCTCCTCCGGAGGGAGTCTGGAGCAAGTCAGAAATACCAAAAAACAGGGCAGCTATGAGGGAGAATGTCAAACAGTAGAAAGTTGAAGAGACAGTGAGGTGCCTTTAAAGGCTTCTTGCCATTTGAACTGGGAACAAAACTGCTGAAGGATAAGAAAATTTTCATTGAACAGGAGATAAAAATAGTTGCTGACCTCTTGCTGCTTCTCCTGTCCTCCTTACAGCTCTGGGGCTCGCCCTGCCCCACAGACTGGAGACGGAGATGCAGGGCAGTTGCTGACACACAGAAGCCTCGGGAGCCTTCCTGCAAACCACCTCCGCTCCATCCTGACATGCTGTTTACAACCCCAGCAGCCCGGAGGGAGGCCTCCCCAGCACTCACTGCCTGGGGTGAACCAGCACGTGTGCTCTGCAGCTAAGTTTGCTGGCCTCCATTCAGCCGTGCCTTTTTCTGCAGAGCCCGAGTTGACAAGCAGCAGCTTCCCACCAGGACAGTTGCTGCTTTCCAGAAGTGTTTTTGCTTTTGTTGTTTGTTTGTTTGTTTTTTCAATACATATTCCATTTTACTTACTGCTTCAGGAGCTTTAGCTGTCAGCAACCCAATCAGAGCATCTGAGCCATAGTGACATGTGCCTACCAGAGTTTTCAATTCATATGTAAAACCCCTAGAGTTTAATATTTCTTTTCTCACAACGGATGTATGTGCATTACAGAAACAGACATAAAAGTATGAGGATCATTTGTGTTTCACAGGTCTCCAAGAATTACTTTTAGGGTGAGTTCTAACAAAAAAGAATCTCTTCAGAGAGAAAAGGAGAAAAGCACGAACTGCCAGGCACAGGAACGTGTGCTCTACTTCATAGCAACGACACCGGCTACCCTGGTGATCTGTCATGACGGTGGAAAAGTCTCTGGTCCATCACTCACAGGGAGCATGGCTGTGCAGGGTTAGGCTGGCTGACAGCTGCTGGCGTGGATGGATCCCTCACCTGCAGCTAGTGTCACTATCACTGGAAGTTTCCATTATAATGGGACTGCCAAACCACACCCAAGACCTGAACGGCATCTTCTTACAAAGTGGCAAATAACAATCCTGTATCTGCTAATTCTGTGCTCTCGGAAAGCCCTACCAAGCCCTACAGTACCTTACTGGAGCCAACTTTGGGCCTCAGACACCCAAACTTGCCAAGCAGTGCCCAGCCACAGACCGGGAAGGAGAAACATGCTCCTGGGTTTCCCCATGAGGATTTCCTCCCAGCCTGCCTTAGCTATTTACACTAGGTGTAGGCAGGTGTTAAACTCCTAGGTGAAGCTTTCTCAAGAACATTGTAGAAGATGACAGAGAAGCCCTGGAAGCAGGGCTGACCTCCTCGCCCTGCAAAGAGGATGCATGTATCACCTCTGGAGCAGAAGGATCCACTCTCCAGGATTCACGGTGTGACTGCGTGATGGCCGGCTGACACAGCTAACAAAGGTTCATCAAAAGCGTTACTATTTGGCAGCTGACTGGAAGTGGTATCAACAGCAGCATCCCTTGTTTCCACCTCCCAACACATCCAGTCTCACCACCTGGGAAGACCAAGTGAAAACCACCATGCTTCAGATACAATCCCCGAGCAGCCTATTCTTGTTTTCCCACATTGACAGGGGATTTTGGTAAGTGAATCTCTACATTTGTCAGCGCCAAAGGCTTACTCCTTCCATGGGTCCGATCAGTAAGTCATAGAGCGCACGGAGTGGGGGTTTGGTGAAGGAAGTCTGCCTCCTTGGAAGAGATGATGTTCCATCCTTAACAGGAGACACGGTACTGCTGAACAGACTGGTCATGCTCTGACAGCTCCTGTGGGCAAAAGGCAAGCGAGAGGTTAGTTGCAGAAATCTGAGGTGCACTACAGGTTGCCCCGACTTCATAATGCTGATGATGAGCCAGTCCCTGTCCATCTGTTCTGCAAGATGCTTCATGGCAGGGCTTTATTCTCCCATTCAGCTTCACACCACAATGAACAATTCCGTCAGTGGCAGGGTGAACCAGCTGCAGACAGCATATTACATTGCCATGGAGTTTCTCTACAAACTCAAGTGCCTGAAGTGCTGTTCACAGTTTTTACTGCATACCTATGTATAGTGGTTGTGTGCACGTGAACGTGAGACCCATTAACAATTGACTACAATCACGGGAGAATTTGCACTTGGGGTTTGCACCAACTAGTCTAGCACAGTACCAAAAGGAGATATGACAACAGGCAAACAAGACCTGAAGATTACACCTGTACTTGCTGCTACTCCTCTGAATGGCTGCAGTCGGATGTGAGAGATGACCGGGACTCCATTTCTGACATCCCCACATACAGAGCTCTGCATGTGCTCTCCTGGCATCACCAGCCACCAAACACCATCGCTCTGAGGAGACTGAGATGGCACGGCTGCGAAAAGTTATTACCCTGTTGAGGAAGTGATGTTGCCCCATTCTGGTCTCGCTAATCCAGCAGCTGTGCTACCCAGAAAGTTTTGCTTGGCTTGGTGCCATGATCAACCATTTTATGTGAAAAGCATAACTTTCCAGAAAGTTTTAACGGGTGGGCCTTAAAGAAAAGGCAGGGAAGGAAGACATCGAACAGTAACGGTAGTGTGAGGTCTGAAGCGTAACCGGAGTCACCACTGTGCCGTCCAGTAATGAACACAACAATGTCAAGCATAGAAGGCCACCCATGAGGCAAAACATGCCCCGTTGTGCTCGAGGTTCCAAATGCATTTGATGGATGAAATCCCAGTCCAGATCATGCTCTGATGCTGCTGTGCAGAGAAGGCCTCCCTCCATTCCTGGTCTCTGTGAAGCACACAGCACTGTTTTGCCTCTCAGACTCGTTCCAATGCTATGTGCCTTTGCCAATTTACACAACAGGAAAGCGGCTATATTTTCCTGATTCATGACCAAACTCACACACTTTGTCAGGACACTAGTCTGCAGTGTCTTTTTTTTTCTAAGAATGTTTACTCAGAAGAAATGCCTTGTCTCTGTTCCTTATTTTTCCCTCTCGCCTGGATCAATTCTTGGCTATCAAGACAGAAAAGAAATAAAACCAGAAAATATTTGCACATCCAGAAAATCAGAAGGAAACTCAGGATCCAACAAATACATTAACCAATGAGATATATTAATAGTTGATTACATATTTGCTATAGGCATATATGTATTGGTACGTACACACAAATATACGTGCCCACAGCAGACACATACAGACACACACAGGCACAGTGTTTCTTCATACTACCAGATTAAGCCAACATGCAGGAAAAGACAAGGAGAGCAAAAACACTGCACTCAAGCGCACCCCTTCTACCACTGACAAATCACAGCCCTCAGACATACCCCTGACCGCTTCTGACACCAACAGACAGATTCAGAAAATTTCTTTCTCCCCTCAGTTGCTGCAACCAGTCCCCAGACCCAGCTCATGCCACGTCTGAAACCTATTCTCTAAAGAAGAAATGATACTTCCACCCATGCTCTCCACTAACAAGGAATTTACATCTTTTGGGCCAACAGGAGTAATTTAAGAATGCAAATGGCAGCCAGTCTCCAACTGCCCACGCTCTCTGATACAGAGATTCTGATGAAAGAACGAGTACACTGCTGCTACTCAGAGCTGCTGAAAACTCGACTAGGTGACTTGTGCAATGCCAAGTTCTTTGCAGGATCGGCACGGACTCAGCACTGTCTGCTCCCCTCTGGACCCCTCTGCTAGCTTCACTGCAGCAGGTGACCAAGCCACGCACACTTTGCAGTGCTCAGTTGTTTCCATACTTTACATAGCACAGATTCTAAATCAGATCAGGAAATAGAAACAGTGCTTTTCCAATCTCACACATTTCTAGTGCCCTGAGCCCTGTGCTCAAAGGACATCCTGCTGACAGCCCGGTCTAGAAGGGCAGGGACACCTCACGGCCTACCTGGGAACCAGTGGGCGCGTAGAGCTGTCAAAGCTCAACGGCCCAGACCTTCCCAAGAAGCAGCTGCTTGCCAGCAGGCGGCACTCGCCAGCCTCACCTGCAGTACTAANATGAGATATATTAATAGTTGATTACATATTTGCTATAGGCATATATGTATTGGTACGTACACACAAATATACGTGCCCACAGCAGACACATACAGACACACACAGGCACAGTGTTTCTTCATACTACCAGATTAAGCCAACATGCAGGAAAAGACAAGGAGAGCAAAAACACTGCACTCAAGCGCACCCCTTCTACCACTGACAAATCACAGCCCTCAGACATACCCCTGACCGCTTCTGACACCAACAGACAGATTCAGAAAATTTCTTTCTCCCCTCAGTTGCTGCAACCAGTCCCCAGACCCAGCTCATGCCACGTCTGAAACCTATTCTCTAAAGAAGAAATGATACTTCCACCCATGCTCTCCACTAACAAGGAATTTACATCTTTTGGGCCAACAGGAGTAATTTAAGAATGCAAATGGCAGCCAGTCTCCAACTGCCCACGCTCTCTGATACAGAGATTCTGATGAAAGAACGAGTACACTGCTGCTACTCAGAGCTGCTGAAAACTCGACTAGGTGACTTGTGCAATGCCAAGTTCATTGCAGGATCGGCACGGACTCAGCACTGTCTGCTCCCCTCTGGACCCCTCTGCTAGCTTCACTGCAGCAGGTGACCAAGCCACGCACACTTTGCAGTGCTCAGTTGTTTCCATACTTTACATAGCACAGATTCTAAATCAGATCAGGAAATAGAAACAGTGCTTTTCCAATCTCACACATTTCTAGTGCCCTGAGCCCTGTGCTCAAAGGACATCCTGCTGACAGCCCGGTCTAGAAGGGCAGGGACACCTCACGGCCTACCTGGGAACCAGTGGGCGCGTAGAGCTGTCAAAGCTCAACGGCCCAGACCTTCCCAAGAAGCAGCTGCTTGCCAGCAGGCGGCACTCGCCAGCCTCACCTGCAGTACTAAGTGATTTTAACACGCTAATTTATTGCGGGGAATAGGGGCCTGATTACTCTAATCAGCAGAGCCTCCTTCATCTTGGTTTCACAGCCAAGCAGCTCTAGATTTATTCCTTCACCACCTGGATTGCTTTTTATTAGAACAAAACCAACGGAGGATCATAAATCTTTCACATCTCTTGCCTGTGTGTTTGTGTACACAAAGAAGAGTGAGAAAATCCATAAGTGGAAGATGGGCAGAGATCTTTTGCAGCAGGCAGAGCAGACCCGGAGCCCCGGCCAGCCCGCTCCCTCTCCTCCCAAACCAGGGCAAACAACGGGCTCTCCAGGGGGCTTGTCAGGCATCCGAGTCCAGGTGACTTCAACGTGGCAAGAAGGAGACTTTCGAATCTTTCGGCCAAACGCTCCTTCTACAGAGTGCCAGTGCTAGCTTCCGGGATGCTGCCCTGATCATTTCTACCTTGCTCCTGCGACGCAGCGGGGTCCCCTGATTTCTGGAATGGTAAAATCTCTCATTTGGAAGTCTCTGCACAGACTCCGCAGTGCTGCTTATTTATAACCCTTTGTATAAGGCAGCCTGACCTGCAGCAAGCAGAGGAAACAGCACAAACGGGGACTCAGGACCGCCTGCATATATCAGCATTAACCCTGCTTCCGCCCTTTGTCTTGGAGACGCAAGAACAAAGCAACGATCCCATGACAGCCTCAGAGAAGGGGGAGAAAGCCCACGTCATGCAAGCCTTGAGCTCAGGCTGATCTGGCCTACCACCAGCCTCACAGGGCCTGGCTCTGTGCGCAGAGGATGGACGTGGCTGGGCCCCGGCAGGAAGGAGGGTTCATACCGCAACCAGCACAGAGCCGGTCTTGCCTCGGCACTCGTGAGGACTCTGGACGAGTCAAGTCCTCCTCACGATCAAGCACAGCCACTCTGGAGCGCTGGGAGTCAGACTTGCTGCCGCAGCGGGCCGACAGGCTCAGGACAGCGGATATCCATCAGGCCTGTCATTCTGCAAGCCTTCCTCAAAAAGACCCTTCCTGGAGATGCAGCCCTGGATCCAGATTCGGGGCCCTGACACACTCACGGTACCAAGCTGTGGGAACCTCCAGAGAACACTCAGGTATGAGGTCCCTGTGGATGCTTTCAAGGATCTGCAATTGTCTCCAGAGCCCACCAGTGGTTGCACAAAAACCACAGACCACCCAGCACTCTCTGCTCGCGTGGTCTGCACTGGGGCAGCCACAGCACTGCCCAGTGCGCGGCAGAGAACCACACAGGTAAGAGACTTGGCATCCAGCCACTGCTCTCCTGCCTGCCTGCCTTCCAAAGACCTTGCTTCGTCCTGGGCCAGCCAGCGCCCCTGGCACGCTCCGACCCTCTGCTCCAGAGCTGGCCAGCTGCTCCGTTCTCCAGGGCAAGCTGTCAGGCCCCTGAGGGCACTAACAGACTTTAGTGACCCTGACCAGCCTGAACTGGGCTTCACCAACACGCCCTGCCCGTGGGCCCAGGAGCTCCACTGAAGCTGGGGCGCGGGCCTTCGGTGTCTGCTTCAGCTACGCTGCAGGTATGCCTGTCTCCAGCTCCACCGCAGCCCTGCCTGTGCCTGCCCGCGAACCCTGCCGATCCCTGCCCACCGAGGTGCCCTCAGACCTGCCCCCTCCTGACGGACCTGCACAGCCATCAGGGGGCTGTGTTTGACCCCGGTTACCACCACCACACCTGATCCTGACTTGGATGCTTGCACACCTGGCTTGACCTCAGACCTGCCTCATCACTTGTCTGATGATCTGGACTCTTGGCTGACACTGGCTGCCATCCCAGGGCTGCCCTGCTCACTTCACTGGGTACTGCGGGTCCCGCTGGTGCGGCCCCAGCCCCACAGGCTCTGCTGCTGTATCTGGCTCCTGGCTCCCCACCCGTTAGGGAGCGGCTGGTCCTCGCTGTGCAACGACACAAGCACAGCCAACAGGGCCAAAATCAACACAAATGCAGGGTTCCACACCAAGAGGAGACGGAGATATGCTCTGAAAATCCCCAACTATGCCTGTAGGACTGGCCATGGACCCTGAGCATGCTGACTGCTGGAAATCTGAAACAAGCTCTTTGCAGTAAGGGGAGCTGGGAGACGGCAATGGCCTTGGCAGAAGTGAAATCGCATCTCAAGTTACATTGCTCCTTACCTCCCAATTTGCCTTTTACAAATTCTCACCATGCTGCGTTGCAAAAATTGCCCTCAAGGAAGTCTATTTTACCCTTCAAGCAGCACCAGGGATGATTCCCGTGTTTTCTGCAGGTACATGGAAGGAGGACAAACTGTATCCCCATGATGATGGAGAGGCCAAAGAAAAAGTGGGGAAGCTATATTCAGGTACAGGCAGTGATCAAGTCCCTTGCTGGAACAGAAGATGACTAGCAGGGAGGAAATCAGATTTTAATCTGGAAACCCAACAAAAGTCTAAGAGTCCTAAGGAGCATAGAGAACAGAAGCTGCATAAGACATGAGCAACTGGGATGATCTTGGAAGCTGTATCAGCGGCATCCACAGCTTAGACAGCTATTGCCCAGTACTGAGATCACTGCAGCACCCCTTCAGTGCTTCCTTCTCTCAGAAGGTCCTTAAGTTAACTACCAAACCCACACATTTTTGCTTTTCTAAGCACAACTGCCAAAAAATCATACTGTTCTCTGGCTAAAAGCCAGGTTACCTGACGACAGCAGCCAGAGGGCATCTGCCCCAAACCAAGGGCTTCCTTTCAGTCACCCACGTGTTGCCAGACATGGAGACTGGATGGCTCCAAACAGTCCCAGCATCTCCAGGGCCTCATTTTCTAACATGGGACCTTAACAGCATGTGCATTCCTGTGTGTGAGGGAACTTGCGCTGGCCCCAAGCCATGCATACTGCCTTGAGGATCTCCAACATTCAAGCACACGATGCGAGCATGCATTCAGGCCCCACACGAGGAATGCGGGGCCTACCTTGCCAGCAGGGAAGACAAGCTCTTATTCCCAGCTTCAGGCAGGCCCTACTCCTCTTTGTCCCCTGCAGCGTAGAAGCCAAAGCAAACAAACGCCATACCTTCAATCACTGCTTGTGAGCCGCAATCTTACCATCCTCTGAAGCAGCACAGTAGCAACAATCCACCTAGCATTGACTTACAGCTACATGAACTCACACCAGTACTAGCTGGCAGAAAAGCTGTTGCACAGAGGAGGTGAGCTGAAGTCTGGACCTGCAAGATCACACTTGTGCTCTTGCTACCGCTTCAGTTCTGTTGCTGAACTGAAGTCTAAGAGCTCACACTTCCTTGTTAAGAGCTCTAGACCAGTGCACAGAAATGCTGCCTGCTCCCATTTTATTTCTTAATCTGCTCTCTTCCATGCAGATTTTTATCTGCTTCCTTCCCGAAGCTTCAGTGCTCTCGCAAGGATGTCTCCTTGTTGTCCCAAGCTTGGTGTGCTGCATGCCGTGAGCCACACCACTCTCTACGCAACTTAATTCTTAAGAACCACACAGTACACCAAGAGGTCAGCTAATGCTTACTACAGCACCCTTGCAGACTCTGCGGTCTCCAGTTTGATCATTACAGGACTGGAGCAAATATTAAGTACAGGAGATATTCAAAGGCCTGGGCAGGACCACAGCATCTACCCTGAATTCAGGGCTCAGCAAGCCAAGTCCAAACTGACGTGGCAGCATTAGCTCTGCCACTGGTATGCCCCCACCTGCAGGGAAAAGGTGGGCGGGCAGGCAGGCCATACAGCAGCGCCTTCTCATTCTCTTCACCTCACCGCTCATGCCGAGAACAAAGACATGGCTGCTTCTAGCACTCCTACTGATGCCCTTGTGAGGGTGCTTTTAATTTAAGTGTCAAAGCTGCGCCATCCCCGAGCTTCTCCTAAAAGCTGCAAACTGGTTACCTGACAAGACACCTGAGGTAAGCTTCCGGATGTGGGTTCAAGGTAATGCACTTGGCTCCTATGGAGCAGGAAGACACAGATGCTGCACGGCTGGTCTCTGCAGCGTTCCTGAGGATTAGCATTCCCTGGAGCAGAATCGGATTATATTTTTCCCCTGTAATCAGAGGGAGATTCTCCTGTCCTTCTAAGCCAGACGAACTAGCAAAACATCTCAGCAATCCTGGAGATCAGACAGTTTGATCCCAAACTAGCAAGTACTCACAGCTCACCACCAATGCAGCAGCTTGAACAGATACACATGCGGATTCTGGAAAGAAAAACAGGTCAGTTGCTGGTGCCAACAGGCAGCTCCCAGCTTCATGGGGATGCTGTTACAGCTCACAAGCTCCAGTGATGGCTCACAACACTGCAGGCTGATCACATTTTCTTTTCTAGCTGAGAAAGGCCTGGGGTATCCTGTGCTCACAAGCCATGCTGGAGCACAGATCCAGCCAGAAACCCTCGGTTGCACCATGCAGCCCCTCTTCACTGGGGGAGTGGTAACACTGGAAAAATGTGATGCGCAACTGTGAAGGACAGTAACAGTTTGCTGCTCTGTGCCCCCACGACTTGGGGCAATAGGGAGACCATGAGCTGCACCTTAAACTTTTAATTTTGAGAGAAGTCGGTCACCGAGGTGACTCATTCTGCTTGCTGATCCCTACAGTGCAGTGCTGTGTTCTCACCTGTTCAAGAGGTTGTTCCTGCTGACCATCCTCAGGAAGCCAGTCGGATCAGTCATTGAGTTCAGCTTGTTATTCATCTCCTCAAACTGCTGGTCCATGATATCCCCAGCTTCACTCTCAGTCTCGCTACTGGCACAGGCTCTGCAGGGGGAACAGCTGGGTGAAGGAGTCATTGATGCAAGACAGAGCAGAAGCTTTGTGACAAACGCTCAGCCACTTTGAGGGAAAAACGTTTTTCAGACACAACCTCAACCAAATGCTCAAGTCAAATTTTCCCTGGACTGCATCACCTCTTCCTGTTAGGCATACGAGAGAGTAACAATCCCAGCCCCTCCTCTTCTCACAGGCATTCTTCGAGGGTTAAGGAGTGGCACATGCTGATGGAAATACAGGACTCAAACTCCCATGCACTGCAGATATGGACTTTTGAAGCTGTAGCACAACACAGAAAAGCTGAGGTCTCCAGGAAACACCAACTCAGCCCTTGATCTGCCTAAGAACATGCGTTAGTGCATCCTCTTCACACGTCCACAATAGTAACTCCAAGCCCTGTATGCTTCCTTCACTGGCAAAGTGCAACATAAAAAAGGGAGCTGTGTTGCTGCTCCTGTTACACAGGCAGGGAAAGCACAGAGGAAAAAAAACATTATTCTGTCCATACCACCAGGACAGCAGTAGTACAGAGAGAAACAGAGCCCAAAATTTCTAAATCGTCCATCTCCTGACATTAGGATCTAAATTACCATCTCAGTGAAGATTTTTCTGTCAAATTGCTGTTGGCATTTTCCCTCTTTCTAAAAGCAGAAGGCTAACGCAACTACTGTATGTGCACTTTTAACAACTCCTCCCTTTAATCTAATAAATAATTTGCATATTGTATGGTGCATCACAAACCTTGGGATTTGTGCACTTAAGCTAAACCTGCTATGCTGCCTGCTGAAGCATCTCGTTCCTGTTTCGTTTCAGGTTCCTGACAACTTGGAGGCTGCCCTTCCTCAAGGGCACATTTTCCAATAAAGAGCTCATGAATTAGATTAACGCACAACACATACTTGTGCAGGTAACTAGAGCTGTCCCTGTGTTGCTGTATGGACCACAGGACATCTTGTAAGCATACTTCCAGGTCAATATAATTTAACAACCTGAAATAGTAAGTCCTGGCAAAAGCCAGTCACTTCATGAACACTGAAATGGGGCTAGCCATACAAGTGCCAAGGGGAGCGGGGGCAGGAAGGGAAAAAAAAAGGGACAAGAAAAGGTTGTCAGCAGCTGCCTCCTGCATGTTTTTCCTCCAGCTGCAGGCGTGCTCAGTTTTGAGCCCTGGCACAGTTTTGAGTAACACTCAGAATGAGTATTTGGAGCTACTTAACGAGGCAAAAATCTTGAGTTCATGAACCCGAGCAAGCAGACCACATGCTCTCCCTAAAGAGAAAGGAGTCTGTCCCAAGACAAGTTCAAGCAGACTTTAAAGTCTCTCACACTTAATTTTTTTGCAAGTATGCATCATTTGCCACCTTAATTAGACCAGCTGAAAGGAATCATTTCTAGCAGAAAGCGAAGGCTGCGGTGTGGAACTGAATACCACCACAGCAAAATCCTGATGACACATCCCACGACAGCATCCCTTCCTCTCCAGGAGCAGAAAATGGGAAGATGTGCCACTCTGGAGGCACAACAGTACCTATAAACATGCTTACAGCATCACGGAAGGCAACAGCACTTAAATTTGAACGCAAAAGTACACAACTACAGTGCACTTGTGCAAGCTACGAACTGAGAAGCCAGAGTCAAACCAAAGTTTTCACATGTGTGCTATATATATTTTAATGCCTCTGTTCTTCGCTGGTAGGGAGACAACAGGTTCCAGGGATTGCAGATGACAGTTCTCCTGGGGGTCTGGGGCCCTGGAGCATGGTGGCAGTCAGCAATGCTGGAGGGAAGCACTTGATCCATGTGGGGAAAGAGTTTCAAAGCAGAACATGGCGTTCACCCACGTGGAACAGACAAGCTATGTTTGTTTAATTCCCTGCATATAATTTTGAAGTGGGGAAAAAGCTTCTGCCTGTGATCATACCACACCAGCCCAATGATCTCGGAGACAAACATTAAACCCAGAATCCTTAACCAAAAACATACCACTACCATCACCACAAAGAGAGGAGGAAGCTGACATCACAGTAGATTAAAAAATTCATCCCAGAACCTAAACGGTTTGCCAGGAGGAGAATCTGTGGTCACAAATGGTTAACGGAACTGAAAGCAGTATCTGCAAATCTGTCACATGAGGCATAACCACAGATTTCGGTTGTGTATATGCTTATCTAGAGGGTAAGATTCAACTATCGATATGTGGAGATAGATGTAACCTTCTGAATCACGCAACCCTGACGCTTTTGGAGAGTACGTGGAACCACTTCAGTCTGGTTTTTTTCCCCTTTTGTCCTTCCTGTCAGCATTCACACCTTGGAGGGAGCAACTCTGTTCTCCCATAAAGAACAGAGCGCTCGTGGTCTGCATGCATATACAAGATAGAACTGGGTGAAGCGTCAACATCTGGAACGTATCTGCAAAACCCAGGAAACGCGAAGGCTGGAGGGAGCAACTTTTGACATGTCCTTTAACGGGAATCATGCAACTCATTCTCAAGCAAGACTGGAAACATGTAACTTGGAAGGTGTGACTGAAGCTAAGAGGAGCAAAAGTCTCAGAACAGATTTATCTAAGAACCCAAAACCCCTACACACCACCACCACCAAAGACAGGCCATTTCTTAAATGTACCATTTATATGTTAGCAATAATTTCATGATTATGATCATTTGGATAGCAGTGCTTACGTGCTTGTAGCTTCTCAGGGCTTTAATACGTAGGAAGCTACTCTGCTGTGTATGGCTGTTCCCTCACGTTTCGAGTACTCAGCTGGCTTGAAGACCCTTTGCTCATTCTCAGAGTACTTAATCAAAACCCCACACTAACAAGCAGTTTGTTACTGCTCACAGTGAAATTAATAATCCAATCAGCTGTAAAAAATATTTGTTTCCCTTCAGAAAGTTACCCTTACAATCATAAAAGGCTGTGCACCTTTTCAGAAAGCACAAATAAACGCATCCAAATGAGGCTGCAAATCCAACACACACAGACGTGGGGATCACAGGAGAGATGAGTCGGCTGTCACTACTCTCGTTTCCAACTGTCTCAACATTAGTTGTTCAGCACATACCCATCTCAGCAGCACGTGTTGTTTACAGCACTCTGCGGATGCAATCCTGCCAACGCCCTTGTGAGATTGGCGGGTAATTTCACAAAACGGCAAGCTCAGATTGAGTTCAGGACAAAGGGCGAGTCCTAATATAAATCCAAGCTGATTGCTGACCGTAGGCTCGCTGTGCCAGATCCACCATTTTGGCTACTAATAGCAGCAACTCACCTGTTCGTGCTCAAGGTCTGTTACAGATACTGCCAGTATTTCAGAAACACTTATGAGGTCTGCGTTAGCCAGATTGCATTCCCAAACCACTCGGCTCACTGGACCGCTAAAGCTCATCCTCTCACAACGGCAATACTAAATGCTCAGTGATTCCAGACTCCAGCGTTGTGCCCAGATAAACAGGATCAGACACCATGCTCACCAGAAGTTTTCAGAATAGCAGTACAGATTTTTTGTTAAAACCGTTTTGTATCTTGTATCATCATTTACAGCTTATCAGTGCTGTAGTTACAAAAATGTTTATGGATAGCAACAGCAGAACAATCAGAAAGGAAAAGAAACTCGTTGTGCAGCTACTCCAAGAGAACAAAAACACTCCGGAAAAAAATTAATCCTCAGATGCTGTGCCATTATCTATCTCCTAGCTGCAAAAGCACAGGGATCACTCTGACATTTCTTCCCTCCTTGGAGACCAGGAGAGTGACCATCTCAACTCCGACATTTCTTTGTGTCTTTCTTACTAACTTTCCCTCTTGTCTGGGAGACCAGTGCATGGCTCATTTTAGGCTTTTCTGGTTTGGGGAGAAGTTTACTTTCCTCCTTCTTTGCAACCTGGCCAGGTCAAATATGGCCACAAATCTGCTTTTATTCTGCTGTCCTCACCTCTTAAGAAAATGCCATGGGTTACACACTGCGAGGTTTTAGTGTTCTGAAGCAGTTGTCAAAGATTTTGACCTGTCTTCAGTTTGTCACTGCATGAAGACTCTGGGACTGTACAACTCGTTTAGCTCTTACAAGATTAACCTGATTTTAATGATAACCGGGGTGTCTAAAACAATCTCAAGGGACTGCAGAAACACGGAAGTAATTTATGTAGCAGGTGACTGCCAGTTTTTGGGTCATATTTCCACTAAAAGGTGGGAAAAACCCACCTTGTGTTCTTTAGGAGACTGACACAACAGCCATCCGCTCAAAACAAAAAATCCAACTGCCTCAAACACAGCAAAAAATCCTGATATCTCCACTCAAGCTGGCAGTGTTCTGGACAAGCTCTTTTCTGGTAGCGCAAGTGACAAACTTCTCTACCGAAGTCGGATAAAATGCCCATAATAGCGCTCAGGCCTGAAGGCACTAAGCAAATACAGGCAATTATTGGGAAATGAATTCCATTCATAAGTGACACATAAATATTTAGCCAGCTGCCAAGAATCTTCCAAGCAGCACACCAATATATCATCGGGCTTTTTTGGTCTTTTTTTTTTTAATTTGAATGAGTTTTCTTGGCTAATGACTCTGAGCTGAAACCATGCTAGGCCCAGCCAGTGTCATTCTGCAGATTTTTTTCTTGACAGTTTTGAAAGTGTCACAATTCTTTTATCTCAGATGTTCCTGGACAAGCAGGAATAATGGCTGCTTTTCAGCGTTTTGTACGCTTGAATAGGAACGCGTTATTTCTGTTCAAGCTTTCTGCTATTTAAGTCTTTGCCCAGCCCAGCCCAGCCCAGCAATGCCGCCCGCGTTCCCCAAGCGCAGCCTGCAGACGCCCAGCGCTCCCCTTGCAACACAACTCAGACTCTTCCCCGAGGAACCACGGAAAAGGTGCATGCACACACACAGAGCCATTTGCCACTCCTTGTCGTGGCAGCACTGCTCCTATGCCCACACCCAAACCTGAGAGGCCCCAAAGACTTCACAGACTTGCCAGAGAAGCAGGTTATCACAGAAGGGAAACACTTCCAGCGCAAGAGCAGAGCGGACAGCCCCACGCCAGAGGGCTGAAACCATCCTCTGGTAAGCCAGAGAGGCAACGCCACTTCGTCACTGCAATTGTCCCAGCTCACGTCTCTCACAGTGGCCTCAGGCGAGCTGTGGTCTCTCTCGGAGAAGCTGGACACAAGCAGCAAGGCTTGGCCAGGTCTCCGAGGTCACACACAAAGTGCACAGCACTGATTCCTGACTTGTAAGCCAGTGCTCGTACTAAGCAGCTTGGCAGCGGCTCTTCGAAACAATTCTTCACACTGGCCCAAGCCCAGAATCAGGCTCCAGGAGCAGGAGGCCGGGCTGGGGAGCCCAACACATGAATTCCCCAGACTAGCAATGCCAGAGCACCAAGAAGCGAAGATAAGCCTGGCACTGTGCACCACCAATGTATTAGACTGAGACCCCTCTTCCCAAACCTTCACAAACCCAGTATTTTACCTGATACAGGGGGGAAAAAAATAGTCCCAGGCAGAGCTTTCTCTTCAGTTCCCTGAAGAAAGGTAAAGCCAGGATAATGCATCATCACAACCTGAGCTCATCCTGCCTTGCAAACCTTTCAGGACACATGTGGCACCCCAGCACAGATATACATTCTTTTATTTACTTTTAAATCAGTGAAAATCACAAAAGCAATCTGCCGGGCCAGAGTCCAGAACTCCAGACTGCTTCCAGCTCCCTTCCAGCATCCGACAGTCTCGTGAAGGAAAAAGCACGGAGGGACTCATCATCTGTGCTGAGCGCACGTGTCCGCAGCCTTCTCAGAGCTTCAAACTCAGCAAGCTCACTGCCACGGGTTTCACTACTGGTACTGGGGACATAAGACAACCAAGTGTCATGTTCCCCCTACCCCAAGGGGAGAATTAGTTTGCCTGTGAGAGACTGGAGCAAGCCCTGGGGAAAGCAACTAGGAAATCTGGTACCGTTCTGCACAGTTGAAACACCTAACATGAAACTTCAGGCCTGGGGTTATGTTCTTATTTCGATCCAATGGAAAATTCCCATCCTGTCAGATTAAGGTGTGAGCATCGAGGGCAGGAAGCAAAGGACACTGCTGTGAGCAGACTACAAGGCACAGCTTGATTCTACTGCTGCCTTCTGCACAACAGTGCTCTGACTCACACGACTGCAGTGGCAGCTATGCAGCGGCATTTGCTGCCTACAGTAGCTATTACAAAACATGAACACGGATTAATTAGGAGAGCTGAACAGTTTCCCAGTTGCCCAGAGAACCCTGAACACAAATCGATTTGAGGATCAATGCCATCATTTCCTCTGTCTTGGCCAACATCATTACGTGGAACACCAGGTTCAGGAGCGCACTGCAGACTGCAGGTCATGCATGGAGCCATCTGCAGGGTGGTAGGCTCTAACACAGGCTGCTAACGGCTCATGGAGGCTGGGGCGGCACTGCTAGCACTTTTGCCATCAAATCTCAGCAAGGAAGCGGACATTTGTCCCCAGCCTCAGGGACCCAAGCGTGTTTCACTCACAAATCTCGGTGCTGCAGAAAAATGCAAAACGGTTTTAAAAAAAGACTAAGACACGGTATAACCTAAAAGAGCCAGTGCCTCCACTCACAGCAGTTTTAGGGGCTGGTTAACAAATCAGCCAACACATACACTTAGGTCCCCTTTGCACTTTTAGTAAACTGGACCTGCCGGTGTGTGACTAACCCCACCTGAAGTAAAGCAGTTTATGACTACGTAGCAAGCTACACTTACAACAGCAGCCAGCTAAACTGTCGTCACATCCTTTACCCTGTATGCTTCATTCACAAAGAACATACGAGGACAGGGCATCCCCAACGCTGCTTTTCAGACAGAAACATTCAGAGAAAAACTACTTGTAAGTATCAGCATAAAAACTATATTCATACTCATCCAACCCATAAATCAAACCAAATACCATGAGAGATGATAAGATTGAGTATAAATAAGCAAAAAAAGCCTGTCTTGTGATAAATCCATAGGATAAAAAAATGAGGAAACATAGTTGTGGGATGTATCTGAGCGACGGACTGGAGTAAGGTTCCTTCCTCTTCGCTGAAATTCATCAGGCGGATTAATTCACTGTAAATTATTTACTTGGCTATAGCCACAAGGGAATGTATTTGGAGAGGGGGTGGAATTCCTAAGATATTTGCAGTTTTTCATAAGTAAACCTTTGAAAGGGAATTAATTACACTGGAAACTGTAAGTAGGATGGAATCTGCCCGTATACAGTCAGACATGGCATCTGCCTCCTGATCCAGTCTATAGATTCATTACCCAGCCTATAGGGTCAAACTTTTTTTTTTTTTTTGNACTTTTGCCATCAAATCTCAGCAAGGAAGCGGACATTTGTCCCCAGCCTCAGGGACCCAAGCGTGTTTCACTCACAAATCTCGGTGCTGCAGAAAAATGCAAAACGGTTTTAAAAAAAGACTAAGACACGGTATAACCTAAAAGAGCCAGTGCCTCCACTCACAGCAGTTTTAGGGGCTGGTTAACAAATCAGCCAACACATACACTTAGGTCCCCCTTTGCACTTTTAGTAAACTGGACCTGCCGGTGTGTGACTAACCCACCTGAAGTAAAGCAGTTTATGACTACGTAGCAAGCTACACTTACAACAGCAGCCAGCTAAACTGTCGTCACATCCTTTACCCTGTATGCTTCATTCACAAAGAACATACGAGGACAGGGCATCCCCAACGCTGCTTTTCAGACAGAAACATTCAGAGAAAAACTACTTGTAAGTATCAGCATAAAAACTATATTCATACTCATCCAACCCATAAATCAAACCAAATACCATGAGAGATGATAAGATTGAGTATAAATAAGCAAAAAAAGCCTGTCTTGTGATAAATCCATAGGATAAAAAAATGAGGAAACATAGTTGTGGGATGTATCTGAGCGACGGACTGGAGTAAGGTTCCTTCCTCTTCGCTGAAATTCATCAGGCGGATTAATTCACTGTAAATTATTTACTTGGCTATAGCCACAAGGGAATGTATTTGGAGAGGGGGTGGAATTCCTAAGATATTTGTAGTTTTTCATAAGTAAACCTTTGAAAGGGAATTAATTACACTGGAAACTGTAAGTAGGATGGAATCTGCCCGTATACAGTCAGACATGGCATCTGCCTCCTGATCCAGTCTATAGATTCATTACCCAGCCTATAGGGTCAAACTTTTTTTTTTTTTTTTGCATGTGCATATAGAGTTACTTGGCAGAAGAATAGCCATAGATACAAAAATAAAGCCATTTTTTTGTTGCTGCAGTGAAAGTTTGCCCCTACTCTGACTCTTAGATCTCAGACTTCTCGGCCGATTAGCTCATCCCAGACTGTTACAAACTGCTTTCAGGTGCAAAACCAGGAACCAGGACATTCCACCTCCCCTCCCCAACTTACCGGGTATAGTAGGAATCCACACCCAGAGCCTCCCGCACACTTGAGATGTACTGCTCCAGCGCAGAGTTTGTTATTGTTTGCAAGGTCATGCTGTTGGCTTCATGGAATTCCCCAGCATTTTCCGTCAGGCTGTCACCCAGATAACACTCATGGAATTTCAGAATTCCTGTAAAGTACCAGAATCACAAGGTTACTTCTGCAGGGCAGGAAGAGTGCTGCCAACAACTATCTAGGAAGGTGGCACAGCCCCTAGCGTCCGGCGTTTCCAGCACAGCTGGGCAAAGCACTCCATGTCACGTGTCCACAGGGCCTTTCCAGCATTCTGTATGACAGCCTTGCTTTTGATGGCTCAAAGGTACGACAGCAGAGCAGTCCTTCTATGAGATGCTCAGAACGCATTTCCTATTGCAGCAGTCTCATATAAATTATAAAATGTATCTTTCATGCACATACCTACCAGAGTAACTCACATCTCAATAGATGCACATGGAAAATTACCTATTAATAGCCTCTGATCACAGAAATCGAACACACAAGGCTCAAGTGCTGAACTAAAGCGTTATTACTACAGCAGAAACTCCCCACATCACACAAAGGTTTCTCATTTCTCTCACATGCATGAAAACACATTATATAAAAAGAAAGAAAAAGATGGATTAATGCATAGTAAAACATTAGACGACAACACTTCACAACGGATAAACTAGATAAAGGACACTCATTGTTTTGCTAAGAATTCAACTATTACTACAGGTAAAACCCTCCTCCACTCAGACTGGCATATCCTTCCTGATATAATTAAACTGTGATCAACAGTAAAAGGCTGCTCTGGATGATGTTTGCCTTGACAGCATAGAGCATTAAACCAGTTAAGAAGAGTGGAGGAACAGAGAATAAAGCAACTCCTGCAGCAGCAAATACAGAATCAGCAAAGAGGCTCTAAGGGTACCATCTCAGTGGGATAACAAGGATCCTGGGCTGCCACTGAAGCTACTCTCTCCGTCTGCACTAACGAAACAAGAAGAGGTCACTGTGGCTGGGCTGGAGTCACTACTGAAGAGCTCCCCAGAAAAGCTGCTCAAGTGGAAGCACCACAGTCCCTCTCCTTCGCAACACCCGACAAGGCCTTCAAGGAGGCAGTCACAAACCCACGTACTTGAAGAGTGCAACTGCTTTTCTACAAGACCCAGTTTGGGCAAGGAGGAGACTCGTCATGAAGCCTAGTGTCAAACTACACTTCTGGCCCATACAATTTTAGGAAGCTCAGCTTCATATTAATGCTATAGAATTACTGGCATGTTATTGTGCGAACCACAGGCCTGAAGAGCGAATCAGCGACTGGATGCATAGCAGGACAACATCATCTTACACTTACACATGTAACATTGCAAAACACCAACAAAAAGTGTCATCCTATATGAAGTCAGGCACGTGTGAATATTTGCTTCCCTTCCCAAAGCATTTTTGCTGCAATCTAAACAGCGCTTTTTATCTCTTCAGCTTTGTCATGGTGAAGGGCTGCAATTATTAAATTATATCCAGAAAAAAATCATGAAAATTTACAGTCGTCGCTTTATTAGATAATGAACAACAGCTGTCTGCAAAAAGCAATCCTCTTCAAATTAATCCTCCTTGCTCCTCTGTGATAAGTGTTTCCACATTCACATGAGGAGAATTCAGAGGATCAGGCAGTTCAATGGCATATCAGGAAGCAGGGACGCCCTTCTGTTTTCTGCAATGCACTTCAGTGAATAGAAGTCAAAAGCTTTTGAAGGATAAAGCACAGAAATATAATTAAAGTAGAGATTCTTATGCATAGAAGATTCTCACAGAGCCAACATACTCGGAATCTCATTACTGCTCTGCTCTGCCCTGTGGGAAATACATACAGATTGGAGGTTGAAAAATGGAAATACTGAACACGTGAAACATTTCCATCTCCAGGTGAACATCAAAGCCCTGAATAAGCACTTCTATGTGGTTATTGCTGTGGCTGTGCCACAGTTTTCAGTTTATTCACCTCTAAGGTACTAGAGATGGAAAGGATTCCTTCGTACATTCACTCTGGTCTCAGATTCATTCCTAGCTACAAATCACACAATTCTCCTTTTGTAAGGCTTGTTCACAGGCTCTCATCTCCGAAAAGAACCTCACCTGTCCCAGGAGCCAGCAGCCAGCTGTACAGGTAACCTGCAGCCAGTGAGTAGTAGAGAACAAGTCCCCTCTGGCCATTCACTGTCTCCAGGACCTGATCAACAGTCACTGGAGAATAGGGATCAGAGTCCTGCTGCCCAGTCTGGCGCTCCACGAGCAGGTCAGCAAATGCCCTCGTTCGTCCTCTCTCTGCCACGGCCAAAGCTTCATCATGGTGACCTGAAAAGACAAAGCCATCTCTCAGACCTGACACCAACGTGGTCTGCAGTGCAATGCGCAGTAACAGGGACATTTGCTACCCCAGCCTGAGCTAAAACCTGGGCTAGCAGGGTCACAGCATTTATTTCTGGAAAGAGTAGTCTCTCCCACAGATCATCTTGGCTGCAGGCAGTAACACGATGTATGGGAAAATGAGCCACAGAAAGTTCAGTGAATGGAGGAAGCAAGGAAGAAGATCCAAAGGCACCTGAAACCCAAAGCAGAAGACCCTTATTTCTGTCCTGGCAAACAAACACTGTGCTGCGTTGGACAGATGAGGAGTGAAGGATATATCACGAACTGCCTCCCCGCAACTTCAGCTGAACTTGTGGCATGAGCTTGAAGTTCGGACTCAGCATATGATGGCATCTCTTACCGAGACTGACAAGTACTCGCTGCAGAGCCTGATAGGAGGATGTCTGCAGGTCGAAGAGTGACAGCTTGTAATCTGTGCTCAGCTGCACCTCATGTCGGATGGTTTCAAACAGCGCCGAGGCCCGGTACAGCTGGGAGGGAAAACAGCCACGGTGACTTCCTTACAGACAAAGCACTGGCTGGGACAGCAGGAGGATCCAAGGCCAACACACCCTCAGGCGGCGGAGGTTTGCCTCAGACAGCCCCTCAGGATGGCAGCATCCCTGGCACAGGGGAGGTGACTTCGGATGGAGCAGGAAGGGACACGCGCCCGAGTGGGCTCAGTGCATCACACACCCTCCCCCGGATGCACCAGGCACTTGCTCCCCCAAGGACAGGAATGGCCCAAAGGGCTCAGAGGACACGAGCTCACCAGCAGGGAGCAGACCTCGGTGTACCTGGTGCTGAGACTCCTCCAGGTTCCCACTCGCCCAGAGGGAAAGGCCGAGGCCATGGCGGATCTTGGCTTCATCTTCTCTGCGTCCCAGCTGCTCTGCCAGCCTCAGTCCTGAGAAGGAGCCAGAGTGAAAGGGGGCCAAAGCGGAGAAGGGGGCTCGGCAGCCAGGTGGACCACTTCTGCCTCAGCAGCCTGCTGGGCTGCCCGCTCACGTGGGCCCCAGCCCCCGTGGCAGCGAGAGACAGCGTAGAGCTGCTGAGTGGTGCCGCCGAGCAGGGCAGCACCAGTGCCAGGCAGCTGCTGCTGACACCTGAATCGGCACCAGCACGAGAGGTAACTCAGCAAGGCAGACACTTCCATGGGCCAAGACCTCCCCAAGTGAGGTGAAGGTGCAGTCCCCTGAGACACACTCAGTAAGCCCGCATCAGGAAGTTTGACTTTAAAACCTTAAAAGCCACACAGACAAAGAAAATCACGCTGAGCTGCCAAACACTGCCAAGAAGACACCTCCTGCCACGTTACTGCTTGTTTCCCGCCAGCTCTCCCCAGCCTCCTGGCAGGCTCCGCGTGGTTTATGTCCCAAGGCAGGGCAGAGGGAAGGGTCCTGGCGTGAATGACCTGGACCTCGCTTCCCTTCCAGCAGCACCTTCCGTATCGCCACCCCCTTCCACCATGCTCCAAACCTCTCGCCTCTGTGGGCGTGCTGACAACAGGGATGCCTCCTCTTAGGCACCTCTGGTTTCCCGGAGGCTGGGGAGCGGGGGCCCTGGCCACCGCCATGCAGCTCAGCAGCAGCTAGCATTTGCAGGCTTTCCAGAAATTCCGTGTCACACCAGGAGAAGGAGCTGTGTTTAATTTCTCCCCCTCCAACTTAAGTTAATTCCCTCAGCATACTGAAATCCTGCCAGTCAGTTTCAGGAAAACCAGACTAACTGATGTAATTAATCCTTCAGCTTCCAGCTTCATACGCTGCAGCTACGCTGCTCATCTCCTCCATCAGAGAGCCACCACCTTGAACAGATGCTGCTCGCACGCTGGAATCCCTTGCAGCAGCACAACTCACAAGCGAGCACTGGCGCTCAGCAGTGGCAGATGGCTTCCGGACACTGAGGGCGGAACCTCCCTCACCTCCCTATCAAACACAACTTGTTTTCACTCACAACTTAGAGGACACCCACCCATCTGGTCTCACTGCCACCTGAACGCAGAAGGAAAGGCCAGGTGGTTATCAGCAAGGCACACTACAGCGTGAGGCACGCTCTCAGGATCAGAGAGATCCATCATGACCTGATGTTGTTTTCCCAGAGCCAGTTCCTGGTACGCAATGCTATTCATAGAGAGGGTTTACACCTTCTAGGCTCAGGCACAAACAAGCTTTATAAAGAGACTGTGCCAGGTGCAGCCTGGATTCAAGCTCAGAGCTAGCTGAGGTGCCCTCAGGGAGGCACAGACCGCATTTGCAGTATTTGTCTGCAGGATGCCAGGAAGGCTCTGACTGACATGGCATGCTGACCGTAACAGCCCGCTTGGACAGCTACTTACACGGATGCTCAACAGTAGCTATGGATGCCTGCAAGAGCTGTCGCATCAAAGGCCGCTGTCAAACACATCCTCATAGCGCCATGCTCACAGTACCTCACTTCTCTCCATGTCTTCAGGCCTCCCTCCTATCCCCTCACACCTACCACTACGTGCTGTGTTGTGTAATTCAGCGTCTCACCTTCCTGCAGGTACATCACAGCCTGAGAGTAGTTCTGCAAGGCGTGATGAGTCCTCCCCAGACTGCTGTAAGACAGAGTTTTGGCTACAAGGTCATTCATTTGTGCTGCAATGCTGAGGTGCTGCTCCTGATAAACTACAGCCCTCTCATAGGTGCCCAAGGACTCATAGGTCAGGCCCAGGTTCCCGTAGGCCCGGCCTTGGCAAGTGGGGTTGTTGGTCTCCTCCGCAATCTGCAGGTCTAGCTGGTGGTACTGCAGGGCTGTGTCGTACTCTCCCATCTGCTGGTAGACCCCGCCAAGGCCGCAAGCAGCATCGCTCTCCAAAGCTCGGTCCTTCATCTCTCGAGCAATGTTCAGCTGGCGCTCCAGGCAAGAAATGGCTTGCTCGTAGTTCCCCAGCTGGCTGTGCAGGCTCCCCAGCTCCCCGTAGGCCTGGGCTTTGTTAAACGCCTCCCCCAGCTCATGTGCCACCACAAGCCTCTTCTCAAAGCACACCAGAGCCTGCTGCAAGCTTCCCATAGCCCTGCAAGGGAAGAAAACGACAGCATTTATTTTGCCAGTATTTTCCTGCAAGAAGATGTTTTGCAATTTCCTCTAGATGCCAGCTCAAAGCTTACAGGTAGAGACAAACTCTCCCCCAGGAGACATCCCTGGCACCTTTGAATCAACCTCCTCCTTCTGCGACCCTATAAACTTCTCTTCCTCTCAGGGCAGACCAACGTTAGCTTCGTTATTTGAGCCGACAGCACAGTCCTCAGCACCCAGAGGACTCCATTACTTGCTCCTATGCCACATCCCTGTGCACGTGTACAATGGCCACACAAACGCACCCCATCAGTAACACAATGCATCCATTTGTACTTGCACTTCACTGTCTGTCACTGTCACACACACGCAGCGCTCCTTACCTGTGCCCATTGCCCAAGCCCCGGTAGGCCTTTGCCTGATCTTGCATACGGTTCAAGCTCTGAGCCACAGACAGGTACTGCTCATAATACTTTATAGCTTCCTCAAAATCCCCCAGAGCCTCATAACAATCTCCCAGGTTCCCATACGCTCGGCCCCGGTCTAACACCGATTCATTTCCACTGAGCTGCTGCAGCATGGCCAGCTGCTGTTCAAAGTAGCCAATAGCTTCCTCCATGACATTCATGTTCATCTTGGTAATGCCCATGTTACCAAAGACTTGGGCTTCTATGCTGGGGTCCTTCAACTTCTGCCCGAGCTCCAGCTGTTCTTCGTAGCACTTGAAGGCCATGGTGTACTTCCCAAGTGACATATACACTGCAGCAAGGTGACCATGTGCTCTGCATTCACCCGGCATATCTCCCAGCTCCTGGTACACCTCCAGCTCCTGCGTGTGGTAACCTAAAGCCTTATCACACTTCTGTATCATTCTGTATGCAGAGCCCAAGGCTGCATAGGCACTGGCTTCCAGTCTCCTGTCTTTAACATGATGGGCTAAGCTCAATTGCTGCTCGTAAAATTTTATTGCACCATTTACGTCTTTTTTACAGACAAAAATATCCCCCAAGTTCCCCAGAGCTCGGAATTTGGCCTGGGAATTGTTCAGAGACTGGGCCAAGGACAACAGGTACTTCTGACACTCCTCTGCTTTGCTGAAGTCCATCAAGGCTTTGAAGGCCAGGCCCAGGTTGCAATAGGCTTTGGCTTGGCTCAGCTTGTCATGAAGGTCCTTTGCTAAGGCAAGATCCTGCTCGTAGTACTTAACAGCCTCCTCATAGTTCCCAAGGCAGTAATGGGCATAGCCAAGGTTATGGCAAACCTTCCCCTCCCCTTCCATGTCCTGCAGCTCTGGGGACAAGCGCAGGTACTGCTCGTAGTAAGGGGCTGCCTGCACGAACTCTCCTCGTGAGCAGTGGAAGTTGCCCAAATTGCTGAGGGCCCGTGCTTCACTCTGGATGTCTCGCAGCTCCCGGGCAATGTTGAGATGATTTTGGTAGTGCTGCAGAGCACGGTCGTGGGCACCCAGTGCTTGATAGGCAACTGCTAAGTTCCCGTGTGTAGATGCCTGAGAGGCACGGTCATTTACTTCCATAGAAATCTGCAGCTCCTGCCGATGGTACTTGACAGCCTGGTCATACATGCCGAGAGCGTTATAAGCGTTGCCCATGTTGCCATAGGCCCGGCCCTGGGCTGCGTAATCACTGAGCTCCTGAGCTATGGACAGATGTGTCTTATGCAGCCGCAGCGCGGTGTCATAGTCGCCTTTCATCTGGTGAATGATTCCTGAAAAATAACAGAAACAGGCTCAACAAAAACATTCCTCCCTGCTCACCCTTCTGCAACGCCTTGCCGCGCCAGGACTCCTCTGCAGCCTGGCCCTCGGCAGCTCACGGCCTGGCCCCTTCCCCAGGCTCTCTGCACCAGGCAACGCCATCCCCCCCCACAGCAGCCGGACGCGTCCCCGGCACAGCCGACATGGCACGGCCCTTCTCAAGCGAACTGCTTCCTCACTCCTAACAGGCAAAGCCCGGAGAAGGTTTTAGTACATGTGAAGCACACATTCACCACAACAACTGGACAGTCTGGCCTTATAAAATACCTATGTTCTTTTTTAATCATGCTCCAGAGCTCATACTCAGCACACTGACAGAGAAAGCACTTGCTCTTCGACTTCAGTCAAATCATCTTGTACTTGGTTATGAGACATGGGAACAGGAGCTCTGGGTCTGCTAACGTTACAACTTATGCTTCAATTAAACTCTGTGCTAATAATACGTGCGGCTCCTTTGCAAACACTCGTGAGCAGGCCTGGAGATTCAGCAGCCGCTGAAGAAGGCTCTGCCAAGTTACCTGGTCCTGCAGATTTGTCACAGTTACTCAATACCTCAAGAGAACTTCAGGCCTTTCCCCTCCCCTAAAAGAAAACAGCTTCCAACTTCCATCTCTGTATCACAACCAACATGCCGAGGGGGAAGAGATGTGGAGCGTCAGGAGGCAGCCGCCTCCCCCAGTCCCGGCAAGCGCAGCAGCTGTGATCAGGCCCTGTGCATCAGCCTCCTCTTGATTTGTACTTTTAAAGAGAAATTTGAAGACAGAGGCTTTCCAAGTGAGCCTGGAACACGAGGGCTGAAATTTACTTTCCCAAGGCAATTTGAACCTCACAGATTCATTTTTTAAACTGACGCAGGACTGAAAACCCAAGTTGCGTTACATCAGCATGAAGCATTCCGGCTGATTACCTGTATTTCTACCAAAGCAAGTCATTCAAAAGTTCTGCTCACTGTCCTACTAACACGAGGCTTCAGGAGAAGGCAATTTAGAAACATGGGCAGAACAAAACAGCACTAAAACAGCGAATGCTTGGCTGCCAATGACAGTTGGTTTGTCTCCCCCTGCACTGCAATCGTGATCAAAGCTAGAGCTCACGGCGGGAGGGGCCGGCGTCCTGGTGCCTTAATTCAGCTCCTGGCCAAATCCTTCCTCAGCTCCAACGAGCCTGCGGCTCTAATTGATCAGTGTTAGCTATTGCACCTCTGACTGACGCATGCTGATGTTTCCCTCCAGTATGGCAAAGGAAGGCAGAGGCAGCAAGGACGGGATGAGCTAAGCTAAGTGACTCCACGTGAGTATTTTGGCCCTCCATCTCCCATCTGGAGACACAGCCAGTGCTGGGGCTCAGTGGACAGCCACGCTGCCACACACAGCAGAGCGCTCACAGGAAAGGTCACCAATTTCTGCAGAAAAAACACAAGCTAATTACAAGGGGGGGAACTGGACTGCACACAAAGCTAAGTAACTTAGAAACTGCAAAAAAGCAGTCACTGTGAAAGTGTCCCATTGTCTCAGAAACTAAAAAGAGATGGAATTAGTTAAGTGTCTCCCCTGCAAACAGCAAGAGGTGTCCAAGATGGAAGCAGGTAGAACCAGTGCTGCCCCAGGGCGCCCAGCGCTGTCTCCCAAACCTTGCGCCCCTTCCAGCCAGCTCCTCGGGGTGCCTCGGCTCCAGCACGGGCAGCCAGGCCCTGGCCAGCGAGACCCAACACAGCAGGGCCCACCCGCGAGAAAGGTGAACATGTGGCTCATGCAAAAACACCTCTGAAAACCCAGGGTCTCCAGAGTAAGGGGAAGAGCAAGTTTTCCCTAATCTCTTACTGCTAAACGGACAGACTCCTCAAGGAGACAAGATGTGCCCTTGCTCCCCACCAGCACCGCTCTCCACCTCCTCCAAGGAACCAGATGTGGGAGAGCACTTGGCTTGAAGTGACCGTAAAAGGGAGAGAAGGACAGAAAACAGGGTATAAGAAAATCTGAGTTCAGCAGACTGCCTAGATAGATTGCTCTTTGATGAGATTCCTCTTAATTAAGAGTCAGAAAGCAGAAAAGAGGCCAAATCTTATTACAAATTTTTAGTGGTGACTTCAGCACGAAGGAAGCGAGTGCTACTGAAGATATACTAATGAAACCCATTTAAGAAGCACTGCTGACACAGAGAAGGATGGGACGGGATTATTACGGTGGAAGGACTGGACAACCTTGTGTACCACAGCAACAAGAACACGGTGATGAAATTCAGCAATAAACGACAGAAAGACATGCACTTCAAGACTACAAGCGCAGGGAGTCATCACCTGGAAATGAGAAGAGAAGGAGCTATCCAGTGAACTGATGTATTTCCAGTAAAGAAAGACAAATGCAATTGCTGTTGGATGCAGAAGAGTTAATCAATTTACAGACCAATACTGGTGTGACCACAGAGGGGCATCAACTGTAGAAATTATTTTCACCATCAGAGCGCCAAGGCTCCAGAACAGCCCAGCAGTAGGACAGTGCAGCAAACAGAATGCTACTGTTAAAATGGCACGTGGTTAGTTTATGATCCACGGTATTAGCATCACACGGCATGTTCAGTAACAGGAGACTGGATTCAATGCCTCCGGAGGCATCTTCCATTTCTCTTTGGGATTCCCCCAGTAACTCCGAGCTTCTACAGCTTTTCTGGCAGAGCACCTGAGCAACAACCACTCACGAGCCAAGGAATTACACCGGGAACATGGACATCCCTTATTGCTGGAGCACATGCTGCCTCAGAAACACCTTGTTTGCCTCCATGAGTTGCAGCTTGTGCTGCCACGATGCTGCACAGCACACAGGCCATTTGCTCTCAGGCCACCCTCCCAAAAATGCTTACGCCACCAAATCATGACATCACCAACAACATCCCAGGCAGAAGAGGCTGCTGCAGAATGTGAATGAACTCATCAGCAAGACTCACTGTAAAAGCACATTCATAGATCATTTCCTTATGCTTCATTAATCCCAAGCGTGTCACGCTGAGAAATAAAACGTGGCCTTACTTCTCCAGGAACAGCGTAGGAAAAATGTCACCAGGATACCATCAGGACGTACCAGCCACAACTCGCTGAGGTTCACAGATGCCAACAGGCTCAAATACAGAGTAACAGGACAGGCAGCAGGACTGGCCTGGCCGGAAGGTCAGACGCCCAGAGGAACTCAGAACAGCATGCAGACCTTGCCCAGCACACGGCTGGAAACACCCACCCACCCAGATCTTGGAGAGACTACAGGGACGCAGTCTGCCAGAGACGCACGGGCGCCGCAGGCTGGCTGCTAACATCTGCTGAGCCGTGCTGCCGCAGCGCCTGGAAACAAGAGCCATCACCCACTTCACTCCTCTGCTGTGCTGTTGTTACGCAGTGCGTTCCTGACACCCTTTCTGTACAAGCTGCCATCCCTGCCCTGATTTCCAAGTATCCTGGTCTGTCTCCCTCCCATCAAACAGCAACCGTGTTTTTCCATCCTCAAGTCTATCCTCAGCTATACACGTAAACAAAATGCGTATCAATGCCAGAGGCAACCTTGGCCCTGGGCTGTGGGCACGCAGCTTGCTCTGAGGGGATGCTGACTCCACACCTTGCTACTAGTTTCACGTATGTTTTATCTGCGAGCCACGCCAAGTGTGAGCTTTTTCACATTCTTTCCCACGTCCTGCACAATGCAAGCTCCTTAGCTGCAATCTTTGGCAACAAAACAACTGCAAGAAACAGACCAGATGCCTCTTAAGAAAGAGAGAGGCTCATTTTGGACTGCAAGGGACTCTGCTCATCTGGAACACGCAATAATTATTTAATATCCATCTCCCCAAATCTAGATCAGTTTCCAAGTTGGTATCTTAGAAACCAAGATGACAGCCAGCCAGGTCTGGCCCGTGATTTGGTGCTTCTGTTGTCCACATGGCACTGAGATGGGAAAATTTAGGCTGAGAAAAACATCTGCAAAGCTGCCTGCCTGCAAGAGGTGTTGGAGCAGCGTGGAATTCAAGTTCCTGCTTTTAGCACTTAGTATATTTTAAAAATGTATTAAGAGATAATGTCAGGAGCTTGGTGCGAAATCCATACTTTAGCTTACAATTTCTCTTGTGCCCAAAAAATCCTCCTAAATGGCTCTTGTACTAGTGTAACTATTAGCCATTACGGTCCTCAGGCCAGACCGCTGCTGTGTGCGGAGTACCAGGTGTTCGATCAGGCCGAGGTTCCCCTGGCCACCCGTGGATCACCAGCCTTAAGACGTGTATGCTACTCCTGTCACAAAGTTCCTCTCCTTATTTTTCCATCTTAGCCCTCTAACCCTCCTTGGATCAACACCGCTGGTAGCAGTGGAGATTATTTTGGCAAATACTCAGCTGACTTGACAGAGAAGGAAAAATGTTTAGTATCCAAGGTCATTTAGGAGGCCCCAGTGAGCAGACAGGATGCCACAGCTCAGCCCCAAAGCTTAAGCACCATGAAGAGACTCCACTTCACTGTAAGGAACAAGAAAAGCCGGAGCACAGTGGTCACCATGAAAATGCCACGGACAACTCAGGAGCTGTGTCCACAGGAGTGGAGGGTGAAAAATCAGGATAAGAAAAGGATTATCTGGAGCNAGAAAAGCCGGTGCACAGTGGTCACCATGAAAATGCCACGGACAACTCAGGAGCTGTGTCCACAGGAGTGGAGGGTGAAAAATCAGGATAAGAAAAGGATTATCTGGAGCTGGAGATAATAGAAATTGCTGCCCCAGAACACCAACCTCTCCTGTCCTGCATGAAGGAGAAGAAAAGTGGGAGGGGAAGACAGCATGTCAGACACAGAGCATGCCTTTGGAAGGCAAACGGCAGCCAGAGAAGTAAAATTCCTACTAAAGGTTAGGGCAACAGGTTACTAAAACAGCCAGTGCTGCCATTCTCTGGAGAGGCTATGGATGGAGTCTGCATACTGTGTCCACCGAAAAGGCTGCTCTCTGTCACAAGCTCTGCTCAAGCAAATTCCCAGAATTTCATCTAAAAAATTAAGGTTGCTCTTGGGAAAAGAGGAACCTGGTAAGAGACCCCACACAGCACCTCCTGCTGTGTTTCCATCGTTTGCCAGGGGTAATTACAAAGAATGGCCCAGAAAGGAAAGTTTCTCAGACTCCAAAATCATCACCTACCAAATATATTCTTTGTGGATTCCTCAAGAGACAAAAGCGAGGTTCGTAGATGGATGGGAGATGAAGCCTTCACATTTATAAATGTTTTAGTCCCTTTACTGCCAAGAAAGGAGGAAAACAGTGAGCAAATGTTTACCGGGAGATACCCAGGACAAAATCAGGTAGCGTAACAGAGAACAAAGCTGCGCTCTCCTCACCCACGGAGCCTGCTATCACATTAGTTTGCTCGAGCTGTCACCCATCTGTCGTGGCCACTTAAGGAACAAAGATCCAGAAACACACTGTCACTTCGGAACATCAGCATTCTGACTCATTCTTACAGCTATAATTATTGACTTCAAAGGAGAATACAGTCTTCTGGTCAGGCAGCTATATCACATTCTGGAATAGCACATGAAGGATACAGCAGAACAGACCCAAGACAAGAACCCCGCAGACATGAGCAGAGACAGCCTTTACTGTCTTACGTATGCTTTACTGCTGTAAAGCACCAAAAATGGCACAAATTACATTGACTCACAAGCCCTATTTCCTTAACGACGAATACAGTTAGATCTAGGTAGAAATGCGTATAAGTCATCAGCAACACAATCGCAGAAGTTACATCCTGCCTATGCAAATCACCAGGTTTTTCCAATTCAGGCAACAAATCAGCAAGGTAAGAGAGAAAGTGTCAGACTAACTCTGGAACAGTCCTTGCAGCTCCTGTGCTGGCGCCTGGCAGGCGGTTACAGCAGAAGTCAAAGGGACCTCCAGTCTCCCACTAGCATCAGCCAGTGCAGAACAAACGTCTGCGTCGTGACGGGGTCACAGCTGCACCATGGCCTCCAGCTGAGACTGAGACAGTATCGCTCTGGACGGAACCTGCTCTTTCAGAATGAAATACAAACACGCTGGAAGTTCAAACAGAGCAAAAGCGGTTCTGAGGCTCACCCCTGTGGTGGGAGAACCACATCTTCCTGGGTGCAGACAGCAGAGCCTAACAGCATCCACCGTCCGACGCACGCGCCGACGCAATGCAGCTGGCTGGACGAGCGCACCTGTGAGCGGCCAGAGATGAGGGAAAGGGGTCTTGGGTGGATTACCTACTCCTTTAGCAATCGGGGAAGAGATGGCCAAACGGAACCACCGTTTTTTGACCTTAATTGCAAAAACACTTGCAATTAGAAGTGCCAGAGAAAATACCTGGCACCTTTGGACAACACACCAAGCACATGAAGACAGGCATAGAAGTTCTCTTGTAAATGTAAAGAGATGCCAAGCACCAAGGGAGAGACTTTCAACTGTTTTATTAATACCCTGAAGTGTCTCTCTGCATTGCAATGGGAACCCTTAAGAGCTGCAGAGGCTAAAAAGCCAGCTCTCTACATGGAGCCTTGGCACTGGGAAACACCATCTGCTTTGCAAAGGTTGACAATCTGAGACTTCTGGTTAAACTCCACATCTCCTTGTTGTGAAGGGCTTGATAACTTGTGACTTGCCCTCAGTCCATTACCTTCTGCTTACCGAGTCACAGAGCGCATTATATCTCCCTGCAGAGCACTACAGCAGCTGGGCTATGTTATACTCTGTGTCTATCTTGTTCAGCATTAGATAGCACACTTAAGAGAGCTTTCCATCTAAATCAGTGAAACGCAAACAGAAATTTCTGTTGCTTCAGCAAAGAGGCCAACTCTAACATTTTGGCTTGGAAACATACATTTAGATACATTTTTTTGCCTGTCAGCATGGTTATTTTGATGAGGTTTTGTTTTGCATGTGGATTAGATGAAAGAGACAATTAAGACTTGACTTTTTAATTGGTACTGGATGCATTTTGAACAACAGTAATAGACTTTCTCAACAAGAACTGCATGTTCTCTTTCTCCAGTATAACTTAACTCTGACAGAGAAGGCATTAAAATATAGCCAAATAACAGCTGAAACGTGAGATCCTGCACTCAGAAGCTAGGAAAACTATTCTAATACAAAGTATAGAGAGGCTGAGTCAGCGTACCAACTGAAAGTTATATTTAGGCTTAAACCGAACACAAGAAAAACATTCTCTGCTGCACCAAAATGCTTTCCTTCCCTCCCCCAATCTGGAATTACATGCTGAAAGCATCGTTAAATCCAAAGCTGCTGTAGGATTAATAATGGTATTAAGATGATTTTTCTGGTCCCAACTTGACTGATTTTGAGCCAGTAAAATGGTGAGAGAATTGAAACTGCAAGCGAGCACCGTGAAGGCTGAGGAACAAGAGCAAGTCGCTTTCTTTTGCAGCAAGGCTTGTTTCATTCTGGGATTCTACTGCAAGCACCAACACTTGCAGTGAACTGCTGAGCCCATCTCGTCTCAACATTTCTGTACCAGTTTGTTGGGGTTTTTTATGATGCTGAGCAGCACAGACACAGACTACATGGAACATACAGGCAGTTAGAAGAAATGCTACAGAACTTGAATTTTCTTCTAGCAAAAGAGCTGTGGTCTGCCCCATGGCAAAGGGCTCACAAACCCCCGAGGAGACAATACAGAAAACCCAAGATGGTTCATTATCACACCGATGCAGGGGTGAAAAACAATACTGAGCAACAGCTTCCATTTCCCCAGACTGCATTTCCTCAGTTTCCTGATTTGGTCAGAAAGAATCGGGGCAATTCTCCAGAAAGAAGCAAGTGCTTTGGAGGGGAGGTGAAGGAAAGTGGTTCTGATCTCTGGAGGTTTGCCAGTCCTGCTCACAGCACATCCACTCCCATTTTATAGGCGCTCACGGCCAAACACAGCCGTGCCATCTCTCAGTAACTACACCAGCAGAACAGCCTGCGCACGCTCTGGTCAGCTTCCACTGGAAACAAAACACATTAAGTTAAGCTTCACAGCAAGAGGAACTTCCCAAGAGCTGGGAAGCCAGTGCATTCCCCAAGCACAGCCAAGGACAATGTCTCTACGTCCCCGACCAAGGACCCAGAGTTTGCACCTGCCCCTGCTCCCTGCCTGGACAATCCAAGGTCCTGTTCTTCCACGTGGGCCCCTCTGTCCCTGTCACAGCCCAGTGGGTCCCCAACGTCTCTGCATCTCCCCAAGACCAGCGGCACATTGGCAGCAGAGATGGGGATGTATAGCTTGTGTTTTGCTAGATTCATCTACCGCTGTTCTCTGCAAAAGCCTTTATATAAATGTTAGAGGAAGCCAGATGCAAGGCTTCATCCCCCCAGCCCGCTTGCCCGTTGGGTACTCTGTCACGCTAACAGAAATTTTATCAATGCTCACTGCTCTCTAACGCTAAGCATGCCACAGGCACCTTTGCCTCACGCATTTGCGCATTTGCCCATTTGCCGTAATTTGTGTAAAGGAGGAGATTTGCAACACTAATTAGAAAGCTAGGACTGTTTTGTTTTCTCCAGTTCACCTTATCTTCCTCATTCAGCTCCTGAAGACTCAGCTGTTAAGAGAAATTAAGTAATTAATCAAGTCCTTTTCATTTACCTGCTGTTGATAACATCAGAGCACAAACAGCATCTACAAATGAAGCAAGTGCCAACTGCCAAGCAGAAACAGAAGCTAATTTACAGCGTGGGGCAGCCTGCAAGAGCCGAGATTCAGAGGCTGCCAGCAAACAGGTATTTTGTTACACCAGCAACAGCTCCGTTCTGCACTCCCAGCCAGCTGAGAACACGTCCGCGACAACAGGGGGAACATCACCAGTCCACATGCCGCATCCCACAGCGGAGATGGAATCGCACCTTTGGTCACTTCTACGTCTGGCACTGTGAAGAAGCAGCAGGAACGGACTTCACTGTGATGTAATTCAGTCCCACCCAGCCTGCCAGCAGGATGCCAGTGTCTCTCCTCAGAAGAACATGAACCTCCTACACTGCATTATTCTAACGCATACATTCTGAAAACAGACTTAGTTAGGATTTGACCCATGTGTCTCCCAACTTACAAGGCGGCAATATATTGACATACCCAGCTGACAAGCTCCCAAAGAAACAGCCAGGTAATAAACGACATCACTTCATGCCTTAGTGCAAGACTTACATTTATTTCTGACACCTGAATAACTCTTCAAGTGCACTCTACCTTTTAATTTCCTTTCTGCCAGGAGCTTGTGATTTCTAGTGCCTTTCTGAGCAGGTTAGTAATTGAATACGGGGTACATTACATCAGCACACAGACTGTTTAATTTATGAATACAGTCTGGTGAATCTGGGCGAACTAGGAAGATAGCACACAGCAAACCTCCTCCATCCTAGCAGCAGCTCTGATGCTCACTGCATTCCCTGACAAATTCTGTTCCATGTCAGGGCCTTACCTAGATTGGAGGAGGCTCTGCCTTCAGCAGCTCGGTCCTGCAGGCTCTCAGCGATGTGCAACTGCTCTTCGTGGTACTGCTTAGCCCTCTCCAGGTCTTGCATACATCTAGCTGCGTGGCCCAAGCCAGCGTAAGCTCGCATCTCAATGGCCTTCTCAGCCAGCTCCTGGGCCAACTCCAACACATAGTTGTGGTAGGACATGGCTTTGTCGAAGTTTCTCCGGTAGTGGTAAGCACTGCCTAGGTTGCTGTAGGCTCGAGCTTCCTCCCGCTTGTTCCCCAGCTCCTTGGCGATCTTAAGATGTTGTTCATGGCACTGCACTGCATTTTCAAAATCCCCCATTGCAATGTACACTGCTCCCATGTTGCCCAGCTCCCGCGCCTCAGAGAGCTCATCTTTGGACTGCTTTGCAAGGAGGACACACTGCTTGTGGCTAGCCAGTGCGTTTGGGTAGTCCCCAATGGCTGTGTACACATGGCCCAGGCTGCTCAGTGCTGAGGATGCTGCCTGCAGGGGTAAGAGAGAAAAAGTAAGTACAAGTATTCACAGAAACAAGTCAGACAGCCCCAGTCCTAGAAATCAAAGCCACAAAATGCCACTCTGGAGAAAGACCGCTCTCTGTGGTTCTTCTACACCCGTCAGGGCAGCTCAGGCGGGGGCAGGCGGAATGGGGCTGACTCAGAGAACAGGGCTAGGATTACCTCTTTCTCTGCAGTGCGCAGTGTGTCTGTGTACCTGGTGAAGGGAAGGACGGCACTGCTAAGATGCAGAGACCACTGAGGAAACGGAGAAAGTGATCGCTGCAGAAAACGGCGCTCCGGGACCAGCCTGAGCTGCCTCACAGAGCAGCACTTCCCCTGAGGGCAGCCACACCCCAGGTCACCTCTCACGACTGCTTTAACATCTACACCAAGCCCTGCTAACACAGCGAACAATCCTGTGTATGGTAGCTCTTAAGAAAGCTGACAAATAATGACATTCACCTGCAGAGAACATCGCAAATGAATGATTGCCTTGTTCCACCCTCCACCCAGTAAGCTCATGTCAGACCGACAGACTCCTGAGACCCTGCAGGCCAATGCCAAAGCACCGTCAAAGACCAGCGGCAGAATGCTGGTCTTGGCACAACTTGACATAATCATGCTGCAGGCTGAGCCACCATGAGGACTCTGCAGTCTCTTCTCTCCAGGCTAAACAGCTGTTGAATACCTGCTGCCGGAAAACTCACACGCTTGCAGCCAGCACTCAGCTGGGAGAAGGGAGATGCCTCTGCTGCTTATCTTGCAACACCGGTAGGCCAGCGTGCAGTCGCCGTCCTCACATACTACTGCCCGGCCAATGACATGACGCTCTGAAGAGCGCAGTTCTTACTGTGCAGCGTCAGGGTCCTTCTAGCACAACATCATTTCTTACTGAGCCTCAAACAACGTTGGGACTGCAGCAAAGACAACAGTATTTCAGCAGCTGGAGCCTCTGTCCCCTGGGGGCGTCTTAAATAAATACAGCTATTTGAAAACCTGAGTTCTTACCAGCGAGAAACAGCTGTATTTAACAAGACAAATTGTTTGAGAATCAGATTTGTTTGCCCACTGCATCTACCAGGACACAGGCCTTCCTTCCACCTGGCGGAGCCAGAGCATGCACAGCCGGACAGCAGGGCAAGGAGCCAAGAGCAGGGATGTGTTCCGTCTGCCTAATGCACATCTGCTGCCTCAGCATAGCTGTTTGCTCCAAAGCCCTGACCCCAAGTCCTCCATGGGCCCTGCGTGTGCATTTCCTTTGCTATCGAGCTGCTGCTGTGACCCAGTTCCACAACAGCCACCCTTTGCCAAAACTCCGGAAAGGAGCAGTCGGGGTGAGCGACTGCACGGAGATTGCTCTCACCCCTCCCTAGCACTCTAGCTCAGGAAAGATCTGGTCCACCCTTCCACACGCTCCCAGTGCATCCTTAGGCTAGCATTCCTGTTCACGCAGCGGATTCTGAGCTCCCCAATCACCTGTTCAAATGTCCTATTTCCTAACAGGCAAGATCTTCCCTCGCTACTCCCCCCTTGCTATGACACGGACAGCCCTTCAGCGCAGCGAATACTGGTGCTGATTGTTTAAGGACTGCACTTTAGCTTTCTGGGGGTACTATCCGTAGGCACACCACCAAAAGCTCTCTCATGAAACAGGATTCCATATGGCAGGTGCAAGGGGTGCAAGCGAACACACCTCACAGGTCATGCCAACCCGCTGTCTCCGATTTGAACACCATGGAGCTGGAGAAAGGCTTCAGTGTGATACCACTGATAACAACACAGCCTAACTCCTGGGGAACGCAAGACGAGCTGTAAAAAGTGAGCCCCTTGCTCTGCAATGTTGTAGAATAAGTTTCGTTAACTGAATCCTTTTAACTGTATTCTTTTGTCTGAATAGGCTTGCTTAGCACTGCTAGTTAAAGTTGCCGAAGCCCTGGGCCGCAACTGTTGCGGACGTCTGAGCCTATCTTGAAGTGTTGCTTGGACACGTGAAGGAAGGCCCCGACACCCGTGCAAACTGGCAGCTGAGGAGACTATGGCTGCCAGCAGAAGCTTTAACTCTCGCAGGTAAGAACTGCTAACAGCCTGCCTGGAGACCAAGAATTCAGTCAGGAACAAAAGGACCTCAGACTAAAAACTACCATTGGCCCAAGAGGCGCGTGCAGGGCATGTGAACAGCGTGTGAAGGGCAGGCGCATAGCTTGTGAGGGTGTAAGTGCCCAGGGACTTCTCTGTTCTGGGTCCCTCCGCAGAGGCACCCAGCTCGAGCTGCTCCTACGGCTGCGCCATTCAATTAAATTGTTTGCTTTTCAAAGACCTGCCGCCTGAGACTCTGCTTCGGGAAACCTTGGGCAAAGAAGTTTCTTTAACAGCACACGAGACGCGACTCAGAGGACAACTCCGCAGCGAGGTTCAGACAGCAAGCGGACCTCTGGAGTTAAACTCACCAAAGACTTTGTAGATTCAAGCCTACCTCTTTCAACTGTTCTAAGCAGCTGCCTCTTCCATGCTACAAGCGCACACAAATGCGTACTGACATGCAAGCAACACCACGTAAGGAAAACACTTACCTAAATTAAGCAGCTGGAGTAGCTATGGGACAGCAGTGGCTCCCCATCAATGCCCAGAGCGCCCATGCTGAACCTCTCCAACCCACCGAGCACCAGACCAGAAAGCGCAGCCACCTTTTCCCTGCTAAGCCATACACCTGCCCCCAGGCACTACATGGGCTAGAGAACTTCCCCTCACTCTGGACATTCCCTCTGGACACTCACCTCGCCTTGATAAACTGCCGAGACTGGCTATGCCCCACAGATGCAGGACTTTAATTCCTTTCTCTAAGGCAAACGATTAACCTCTTCCTAGCCACACTATCTAGAGATAAGATACAAAAAGAAAGCAGATCAGAAAATCTCTTCTACAGGAGGAGAGCTGGCTCAGCACCTCTCAGCTGGAACCACGTTTCTATTGAAACGGCATCCCTGCAGAAAGGAGCCTTTCATGACTTCCAAAAACAGTGGCAGGAGAAACCTTTCTAAGGATTATTTTTACTGAAATTACATCACGATTGGAAGAGTAACGCCAAGTCAGGAAGATCTATGGGCCAGAGCAAGAGGCAGATAGCACAGGTGATAAACTATTTCTGCGATCAGCAGCGTTAGCAGAGTAATATTTCCACACTGAGGAACTGTAAACACACTGTGCTAACTCAAATTAATAGGGAAACCATCTTTTCTGATACAAGGACCTGAGGTGACAGATCAGCTATTAAACACAATTTATAGGTCCTGAGACAGAAAAGCTGTAAGGAAGCTCTCCCTCGGCCAGCTCCATAAACAGCCAAGCCGCGTTTGCTCTTGCTGAGGCATCCTTTCAGGCAGCTTAATTACAATGGAACAACTGCCAGAATTCAAAATGTCTTGATTTTTTTCACTTAGTGTTGCAGATGAACTTCACTCAATGCAAGAGACAACGGAAGGACAGCAGTGGCAGAGCAGCAGCCGCTGTTTGGAAGCCCTGCAGCATCCCTGCAAGGCCATGGTACCGCTCCACACGACAGCGGGATGGGAGAGCCTAGGGCTCAGCCCCACAGACGGCAAGAGCAGCGCTGGATTTCATGCTGCCAATACACGCTATAATGAACTGGAAGTAAGTCACTTTTGCTGCTTAATTGCCACAGGCCAGAGAGGGGAGCAGCCAGCAGCAACTCTTCAGTGACACAGTGATGGGTTGGGAAGAGAGCTACTGAACAAGCCGCCATGCGGTCAAATGGTTTCTCGGGCTCGGGAGGTGTTTCTCCAACAGCAAGCACCACAGGTGCTAAACCCTCCAGAAATGAATGATTTACAGCCTCCGCACAAGCCCTTGGCTCAGAGTATCAGGGACCAAAGCCATATCCACTCCAAGCATTACTCCTGCAGGACACCCTGGAGCACAATGCCGCCTTCACTTCGCTCCTACCTCCCGCAACGCCTCCTCCTGCTGGAAGACTTGTCACCATCCAGACCTGGCACCCAGCTGGCTGCCACACGGCGGGCACCCAACAGGACAGTGACGCCTCGGCAAGAGGCCTGGACCTGCCAAGCGCAGCAGCCGGCCGAGAGCTCCTGGCCCCCAGAGCGCATGCGCTGGCAGAGGTCCCAGCCCCTCCTTGGTGTCGCCGTGAGCGGCCGGGCTGCGCAGGCAGCACCAGCTGCCTCCACACGTGCGGCAGCAGACAGAGCTGGGAGGAGGCCCTGCTCCACCTCGGTCAGACTTGTGCATTGTCAGGGCGTTTTGGTCCTGGACGGGCTCTTGAGCAGCACAGTGAAGTAACTTTCTGGCGGACACCAGTGAGGAAAGGCCCTTATCTAGAAAGAGGGTCTGAGGGCGCCCGTTTGGAGGCTGCTACAAAACCAACATGAAAAATTCTGCTCTGAATTTTAATCCATTTTTACACAATTATTCACGAAGATGAATATATACACAGTATTGACTCATTTGCAGTATCACTAGGGAAAAAAGGAAAAAACCAGATACATGCAGGCAACTTGCACAAGCCCAGACCGAAATACTGCGTGGGGCCCATTACAGGCTTCAAGGTGCATCGCAGCTCCCTTCTTCTTGCTGGTGAGCAACACACTCACTGCTGCACAGAACAAACTGGCAGGCTGTTCTGGGCAAAGTTAAAACCCAGCACAACACAATCAGCAGAGCTGATTCAGCAGCCTCAACTATTTCTGAAAGAAGGCCGCCACCACCAGCAGCACTTCTGATGTAACTGGGAAGTGAATGGAAATATCTTTCTGGAAAACAAGGAGTCAGTGAAAACTGGTGTCTCCTGGGGCTGCTAAAAATAAAAAAAAGTGGACATTCACGCGTGCAGATTGCTGAGTAAGACAAGCTATGGCAAAGAGCCATCTAGACAGAGACTCAGAGGATGCTAATGGGCTGCGGCTAGGAAAGAGAAGCATAAAGGGAAAGCAGCAGATCTCAGATTTTCTGTGCATAAGAGAAACTTGACAGATGCGGAGACTGCTCACACTGTACGTGGGAAGAAATCTTCAGGTCAAGCGGATCAAAGAAGTGAAATTTGTGTGGCTGGAAAGGTTTATTTTCAGGGCTCCTAATCCCTTTGCGCAACAGCATTTCTAGGTTCACAGTAGAGACCTAGAATGAAGGGTACAAGCTTGGCAACCATTCTCAGGGCATGCAAAAAGACTTGGCTTACACGTCTGAGTGCCCAGGGCCAGATCGTCTAAACCAGGATGTGGGAGGAGGACAAGAGAAGCAGAAAAGAAAAATAAGCAGGAGACAAAAGGAGAAATGGAAAACAAAGGGTAAAGGGCTGACAAGAAATAGCCTGACTTGATTAGAAAGATGGGGCTGTTTCCAGAGGCTCAGCCGTTGCTCACGCAGCCAGCCAAAGGCAGGAAGGCCGGCTCTGCCCTCTGACACGGCCTTCACACCAACACTCCCCATGTATTTCATTCTGCAGCAGCTTCCACTGCTAACTGATGCGAGTGCTCCCAGAGAAGCACTTCTCAATCATCCTGAAGTCTTTGTGAGCAGGGCCGATGGCACTCCTGCCTTCCCGGGGGCTGGCTGCGTGCAGCAGCTCTTCTCCAGCAAGATAACTACGAGTACGCTTTATGCGCTCGTGGGGTCCATCAGTGCAAAGACTGCAGAGCTTGACATTAAAGCAGTGCTTAGGAATAATGTGGTGGTTACATCTGCTGGGGGACACCAATGACTCACTTCAGGGGGTTAGTAATAGGATTCCTGAAGATAAATTAATCACTGTATACTTAATAAAATCCTCTGCATAATGGGATCCACCGGGAACTCTATGTGGCTTGCACATCAGGCCAACAGGGTAGGGGTATTCCCACATGCACTGGCAGAAGAGTCAAAACATGGCAGCGAGAGTACAAGGTTGACACATGAGAAACATGCCCCAGCTGCGCTGGCACAAGCCTCTGCTTGGTAGCAGGGGATGGGAGACTGCAGCTTCATACCAGTGGGGTTTTGCATCATCAAACAAAGAAAATCAATGCTTTATGTATCTGACAAAGACAAATTTCACATTGGGGGTTGCTTACACCTCCAATTATGCAATTTATCACTTTAATAGAAAGCAGATTCTTCTGCCACTGAGCTGAGGCACAAAAGGGAGTTCTGAAAAAGGTTTCTAATCGCTCTCTTCTTCTCGGGAGCAACAGCCAGCTTAGGTTTTTCAGCTGAGTAAGGCAGACTCTGATGTTAAGCAGATGTGCATCACAGAACGACAACTAATAGGGACCCAGTGACTTGGAGAGAAGGGTTTCTTAGGTATTTCACCCTTGCCATAGAATGGTCATTTCCCACTTATGTTACGTTTAAACAATTCTTTAACTGATCGCAGAGCCTCCTTAAATGACAGCACTGTATAATAATTCTAAAATGAGCAAGATGAAAATGCTCTGCCCAGCATCTCACTATACAGTAGCCTTAATCCCCAAACACAGACACCAATTAGGATTAATCAGAGATTGCGCTTTTACAGCCAAGGTAGGGAAATAACTGGCATGGACTAAGCATTTGTGAAGCTCAAAAGCCTGACTGCAGCATGCTCTTACACACTGTTTCTCTCCACTTCCATTCTCCCTCTAGGCATGGGGTAACAGCGGTGACCGATCCTACATGATGCAGTGCAGCTGTATCCAAAAGATCAGCCATGCATATTCGTAACATCTGCACTCAGGACAGTCAGCAGTACGCTCTTTTCAAGAGCCAGCTTACCTCCTCATACACACGCTCTTGCATGCAAGCAAAGGCTTCCTAGTTCATGGAGTGTATTTTGGGGGTGGTGAGGGGAAGGCAGCTTCAACAGATTGTTTCTGAACACACACACACACACATGCATGCACACAAATACTTAAATGTGAAAGCATTAACAGGATGAGTCCTGCTGGCTTCACCACAGAGTAAAATCTCACCACATCTTACCTTAGCGTAACGTTTTTGCGTAGGAAGTACAGGAATGCAACACTGGGTAGGCATTTAAACTCTTCTGTATGTAAGCTGTTTGTTTTACAGGTATGGACTACATAACTGCTGTGCACACAGGCAGGACAGCAGTGTAACAGGGGATGAGTACTTTCAGGACCTGCCAAAATTAAATTGTACTTTACCTCTACTTCTATTAAGCCCCTTTACCATTTCCTCAGATCCACCGGTATTCCACAGCTAGGCTTGGAGATGTACTCATTGATGCACTAACGCAAGTTTCACACCCAAATACGTAGCTGCCCCATCAACATTCCAAGCTGTCCTTCCCTCCTCCCTCGTGTCAGTACCACAGCCAGCTTTTTCCTTCCTTTCGTTGAGAATAAGAAAGTCACACAAAACACACCAGCCCAGGAACACTACAATGCAAACCTCAGCATCATGTCTAAGCACCACCTGGGGCTTACGTGCCTTTATCCCGAGCAGCCAAAATTTGGTAGCTTTCAGGACATAGTCTAAAAGGCTCCCATGTGAAACCACTTTAGGGAGGACGGCTGATTCAACATTTTTAGTGATGATGTAAGAAAACAGCCCTCATTTAAAACCACAAGTTTTTCTGAGATGGTGACACTGAGAAGTGACTCACACCCTGGTCAAAGTCAGTCCTAGATGAACAAGCCAGCATGTTACAAACTTGGACCTCACAGAACCCAGAGAAGGCCTCTGTGCAGGCAAAGAAATCCCTAAGTTCCGCAGCGCCGACCTGCGCCAATCCTAACGCTACTCTTGCTCATAAAGCTGGATACCACTTCACTGGAAACTCAATACAGGAAAGCCTTGGCAAGGTGGGCCTTCTGAAAACCCAAGAAGCGCTGCTCCCGGAGTTGCAGCTTTTGCACAAGTTTTCTACTTAATTTCTTTTACTGCAGTTGGGTACAAGCCTCAGTAGAGTGCTCGGTTTTGCAGACACTGTGAGAGGTAAGTAAAACCAGAAGACTGCGTTTCTTTCAGCTAAAATCCGTGTGCTGCGGAGGTCAAGTGGGGACATTTAAAGGAGATCCTCAGGAAGTATTACATTTCCCTTTTGACTCACAAGTCCAAACAAAACAAAGCACATGGCCTTTCAGCGCGTTCCCGAATTTCCTGCACTGGTCAGATTTCCCTTCGTGCTGCTTAATCCTATCACATTTGAACCAGACAAACCTGTATGAACCCAGTCAACCTGACTTTCTCTAAAAAGAGCTGCTAAAGACAGAAAGAAAAAGGCAAAGAATTTATGCTCTCTTATACAAATCCAACTACTCGATGCTCAAGCACTGTGTTGGCTCATGTCACCGAACTCATCCTCTCAGCCACGCAGGTAATTCGCCCTAAGATGTAACGCAGGGCCAGTGCCCTCGGAGACCCAGCATCCTCCAATGAACTCAGACGGCAAGCGCTTTCCTAGCAGCTGGCAGGCAGCCTTCCTCCAAGAAAGAAAGGCTTCCTCCAGGGCATGAGGGAGTTTGCCCCAGATCCCTAAGGAAGCAAGGGACCGTCTGCAGGCAATCAGCAAGCCCCAGACGTCTGCAATGAGAGGCTGAAGTCAACGAAGCGAAGGACAGCACCACACTTTTTAATGATGGTTTCACTGCACGCCTACCGCACAGGTCAGATTTTTGAGTCCCAGTGGTTAATCAGAGGCCCCTGAAAGACCAGCTCTTTGAAGTGTGAGTATACAGGGGAACACTGCAAAGTGTTTGTCTGTAACCTCGCACGCCCAATAACAGAGCCAAACATCTGGGCCAGACAAAGACTGAACAATGCTGCAAAAAGTGACCAGGAAGACGTTCTGCAGACCAAGTCAAATCTCTCACAAGTTCTCATTAAGCTGAAATCACAACACCTGCAGAACCTGAGACTTCAAGGGCAGTAGGGATAAAAATAAAGCTTCTGTCCTGTTAGGAAATCTGGAAAACCAATCTGCCCCACTGTCACCTAACTCCATACTGGCTGCTTCCCACGCCTCCTTCAGCAGCCCTCCACAGAGGGATTCAGCAGACCTGTGCTGCCCTGATCTGCTCAGCCAGGTCCTCCTAGCAAGTGGCCAGCACTGAGGTTTCAGTTCTATAAATCAGATCATCCTCAAGTCTAGTACAAAATCAGCAATGACTCCAGGAGATACGGACCAGGATCTGCAAACGCCTCCTCAAAAAGCTGGGGAAGCATTAGTGCCGGTCGCCTGGTAAAGCAAGCAAATTCTTTGGTCCTACACAGTCCGGAAGATGACAACACTGCCTTTGGTGTAAAGGGCGTATGTCTTGTACAACAAAAAACTCAAGCCACAGTGAGTCTCGCCACAATGGCCACCAGGCACATGTTCTGGGATGCCCTGGGGAGCCCCCCTCCTCCTTCAGCTCAGCCTCCTGGCTGATCCCTGGAATCCTGCTGGGCCCCACCAGCACCTCAGCTGCCATCGGGAGACCGCTGTCAATCCAGCCAATGGTGCATCTGGACCTCACCCATCTCTGACAGCACAGTACCGGGAGACGGACGGCTGAAGCCGCACACTGAGGGCAGTGAGTCACTCTTGGCAGCTTCCCCCCCCGTAATAATGAAAACACATATTAAAACCAGCTTGAGATCAGTAAGAAGGCTCTGTGATGCCAGGCTGCGTGCAAGGGCTCGGATTAGATGACAACTTTCAAAGGAAATGCGACCCTTTCTTTCTGCAAGTACCCAGTCCACAAACTGCAAGGGCCTGATCTTTTTACCAGTTTCTGGTTTCTGCGGGTAATTTTCCACTGAGTTCCTAGGAACTGATGCTGGTTTCTCACCTCTTTGGAGAGCAGAGATTGGGAGCAGTCTTTTGCTTGAGTGGTTAGCAGCCTGATCAACCATTCTGTTGTTTGTAAATCCTGTGTAAAGTGTCATGGGATTTGGAAAGCTTTTTCTCACGCAGAGGCTGAATCAAAACCCAGCTTGTTTCAATTGCTTGAAAGTACCTCCAGGACTCAAAAGATCCCCTAAAAGAACCCCAGAGAAATACAGTAGGCACAATGGAGAAACAAGAGTGAAGAGGTAATCCCACGCACTACAAATGTTTACGAATATAGACGCAGCACAGTCACCCATTTGTCTTCTCGTGGCTTGACCGTTCAGTCAGATACTGGGGGGTTTCCGACACAAGAACAGGAGACTCCTGCAAAGCTACCATCTCAGCGATACGTACACACAGTGCTTACACAAACGGGCTGGAGGCTCTTGTTCTTGTGGCATCAGTAACAGAGACATCAATTTCTCAACAAAAGCTCTCACAGCATTTCCAAAATCTTCTCTTGAAAAAGCACAAGAAGTGAACGCTATTTGCTGCCTAATGCAGTGGTCGCACCCTAAGCTTGTCATTCCTGCTCTTCTATTAGCTGCATTAACCACTAATATAGATTACCAATTAGCAAAGCCCTTCTCGGCCTGTTCCTTACTCCTGGAACTCCAGTCAGATGTGATAAAGCTCTAAGGAGTAAGGCATATCCTCCTCTTAGTCTTTCCTGTCCACGTTGCTACAGGCAGCGGATAATCCACTCTGGCAGACAGCTACGTAATACGTTATTTTGAAGCAGTGGCTTCATTACACAAGAGGAAAAGCGACAGAAAATAGAAAAGCAGAGAAACAAGCACCCTCTCTGCTCGTTTTCTGCAAAGCTCTGTCACTCACTGCAGCAAATACTACTTTCCTACTTTTGCCCCCACAGCCTGTTTCTGGCACCTTAAGTCGGTGTTTTCATGCATGACAAATTGCTTTAGCCTGAAGATTCTGTCCAGTTCTCATTTGTGAGGCATTTATATCCTGCCCTCATTTTCCAGACTGTTTGCAAACATAAAAAGATAACTGCGGTCACAAGATTTTCAGATTTTTCCTTTCTGTAAAATCTGGCAGCCCTAGGGACGGCCCACCTCTTCGTCTGCCTGAGTCCCACACGAATGCCACGGGCAGAGCAACTGCTCTGGGCTCCCTCAAGCTGCAGCTGACAACTGACTGATTCTTAGCACTGCATCTGAGACTGACAATAATGAAGGACAAACGAGGAAGCAAGCGGCCAGGTGACGATCGCGTCAGGATTTTCAGTGAGAAACAAAGTTGGACCTATGAGAAATCATATTTTAAAACACCTGAAAACCACTTGAATGTAATGGAAAAGGATCACTGCTATGAATCATAACCCATGCAAAGCTAGTCTGCATAGAATAGGAGCAGCACCCAGCCCGCTGCCGGCCACCCAATCAACCAACGACACACGAGCAGAAGGGTGAACAGAAGGGGTTTCTTGGCAGCAGTTAAGATACCGCTCAGGAAGAACAGGCAGACATGGAAAGAGCCCGTTTCATCATACAGCATGGAAGGTCTGGGTGTGCTTTCTGTTTTCCCAAAGATGTGCTACAGAGATCAGGATCTAATACAAATGAGATTCTGCAAGCACACGTTGGCTACCCAGAAGCGCCTTTACCTCACAGCACACGTTTCTCAAATTCTCTTAAAAACTATCAACAATTCTAAGAAAAATCACCCGCGTGCACAATGTTTCATTCACATTAAGCTCGGGCTGCGACTGAGAAGCGGAATGGGGTAGTTACAGACCAGCCCACCCCACAAGACATGCAAGAAAGATGCGCTACAGGGCTCTAGCTGGTCTTCGATGAGCTGGCACCTCGTGAAGCCTTCCAGGACGGCCTGAACCATGCCAAGCCATGAGAAGCTGCAGCATGGTGTTCCACCACACAACAGGAGCCAGACAGCTCAGATGTGACTGCAGGGACTACATCAGTAATGACGAACAGCCTTCCACCACCTTCTCCACAACACCTCTCCAGCACGTACAGGGAAGGAGAGGGGAGGTTCACCACCTCCTCTGGAAGCAAAGGGCCAGTGTTCCTGGACGCTTTATTGTCCACCCAGCCCCTTTTTAGTGGATTACGCTCTTTTCCAGTTGTCCTCCTGGCCTTCTCCACACAAATACAGATGTAGCACATGTAACAAGACACTTTTGTCAACAGCTCACTACATCACGCAGCTACAGAGACAGAAGTGCCGCGTAACTCATTAGCCAAGTTTGAATCAGCCCCAACCCACGCTTAACAGCTGTTCATCACATAACTGAACATTTGTGTAAAAATGCACTGGATTGATCACAAGCAATATGGACACTGAAGAGCAACAAATTAATTGAAAAAATGTTCCATACCACAGCAATACCATGCTTTGCTTCCTGAATGTACACAGTAGTAGAGAGAAGAGTGCATTTTTGTTTGCCATGTGCTAGCCAGGCCAGGTTTTTGGTACAGGCATGGAAGCTGTTACCGCTACCAAGTCAGGAAAATACTTGTTCCAGAACCTCATCACACAGTCTGAACAGCTTCTTCTCAACACCCGTACCCTTAGCACCCACAGATGCCTCCTGGGGCTTGGCACGTACCAGGATGCCAGCTGTGCCTGCCCTGAAAGGAAAAGACCAACACCTGCATCCTCCAGAAACACAGTGCACTGGCTCCAACTCTCTCTGGGGGCCAAGCTGCTGCAATGGGACTGAGGAAGCTGTTCACAGCTGGAAGAGCAACTCTCTGTGAAGTTATTCGGCTTGCTCCAGAAAGAACTGCAACGACAGAGCTGGGCGACAGCAGAGCAGCACCACTGACTCCGCAAGGACGCGGCACAGCACAGCCACATGCCGGAACGTGCAGGTTGCTCACATCCCGGCTGTGAGGTCAGGCACCGCACTGCGGTGAGGAAAAGCTGTGCTTGCTCTTGAGTGTGAGCTCTGCTCCAGCTTCATCTCAGTGACAGGCTGCAGCACTGTGAACCTTCAGGAAGTCTACACAGCTGTGGAAGGTCTCTGGATGACTGACAAGGTAACCAGGAGGGGAGCCTGGCCCACAACTAACCAGCTGCACATGTTCTGATGAGCTCACTCCACAATGACATGCCCTGTGATGGTTTCTCCAGAGAGGAAGGGTTGCACAGATTCATGCTTCCAGCCAGATCTGCAGCACAACTGCAAGCACAGGGACCCTCACAACTGAAGCGCAAACAGTTGTAATTTCACCTCTGGCAGGAGCTCTGTGGCTGCCAGCACAGTCCAAACACAGAAATCATTCTGGGCCAGGAAGGGATGTGGGCAGGCAGCCAGGGAGGCAGTCCACGCTTTGGACAAGCTCTTGTGCCATTCACTCAAAGAAGTTCAGCTGGGGGCACATGCTTTGCTCAAGCACGAGCCAGAGCTGATACCACCCCAACACGTTTGCTTGGAGCTGTTCAGCTCGCAGTGCCGAGGGTGACCAGTTTACAGCATCAGCAGCACCCCCGCCTTTGCACAACCACCCCAGAGCAGGGCAGCTCACAGCACGGCAGGCAAGGTTCAGAGCACACCAGAGAGCTGCACGGGTCATATTTTAGGACGAATGAAGACAGAGCGGCTCTTGAAGGACAGTTGTGCCACTTCTAACTCAGTGTTCCAGTCGTCTCCCTTATCTAAGTCAGCAGAACAGACATTTCTAAAACAATTGGCAAGGAACACGGAAAAAAAAAATTCTTTTGCCCTGTACCATAATGCACACAAGGAGTTCAGGCAAAAGGCCGCTTACAGCTTTGCTATTTACGGAAGATGTGGCTTGTACAGACAAAGCACATCAGGAAGGACACCTGGAAAGCATTTCCCCTTCCCTTCAGGAAGGGGCAGAAAACCTTGGCTTTACAGAATTTACAGATTTCAGTAGAAAGGAATGATCTATCTTTCCTTCTGCATCTCCTTCTGGAAATAAGAAAGTGAAATTTGATCTTTGACTTGCACAGCCTGACAGTAAGCAGCTGTAGTTTACAAAGCGTAGGAGCTTTATGCTGTGTTTCATTGCTGGCTTAGGCGTGCTTTAAAGGCGACTGGGAAAAATGACTAGAATTGCTAACCTAAATAACCACCAGCGGCTGAGCTGCACACAAAGTATGTTCAGATAGTTGCAGAATCTGCAAATTCCCAGCTGAATCCAGACACTGATTATGTCTGTCGCAGCAATCGTATTTACGAATGCTCCTCCTCCAGAGATGCACAGCAGCCAGTTATCCCTGACAACCTTCCATCGTGACAGTCCTCTGCTGCCAGCACAGGCCTCTCATCACAGTCAGCTCCGTGGCAATGCTCTCCCTGCAGCACAAAGTGTAGCATCTAACCGGCTTCTCGAGTCACTTGGGCTCATGGTTTCTCTTTATAATGGGGATTTCTGCTTTCTGATGTTTCTCCTACCACACAAGAACTTTCACAGTTATACAAGAGCGAGATGACACAGAAAGCCCACGAAAGCCTGCTTATAAACACCTTCTACGCCACTTAACCACCCGGTTCTAATCATCATCTTCACCATCCCCTTTTCCTGCAAATAGTCAACCTTTCTGAAAAAATCTGCTGAAGCTGCACCAAATATGAACTCTGCCTTACACTTGCAATTGTTTTAAAAACCCTCCTGGGACAGTAAAATCTAGGTCATCGGCCTGGTTACTGAGCATACCCACCTGCTGCAGACCACGTATGCCCATGGAGATATCCAAGCGCAGCAGCCAGTGGCCGCAGAAGCAAACGGTCAGCAACTGTTTGTAACAGGCATCGAGGCCTAGCCAGTGCTGCACCTATTTCTTCCAGAAATAGCTGCTTCTAGAGGGGAGGTGGGGGGAAATCCCTTCAAAACCAGGCCAAGAATGATTGCCGCAAGCTGTTGGGCATGCTGATTCAACACAGGGGCAAGCTGGCACTGACAAAGCCCGTCAGCCTGTCCTCCACCTGGCCCCACTGCCCTTGCCGCAGCCACGCTCCCTCAGAACCGGGGCAGCAGGAAACAGACTCGGGTCATTCAGCTGCACCTTCACCCCAGCCCCAAGGAGAGTTCAGGGGTTCAAGCAATCCTCTTCCTCACCCACCGCCTCCAGTTCATGGCTACCTAGCGAAGAGGGATGCGGCATCTCTAACGGAAGGCCCGGTTCAGCTCCAAACGTGCTGACCAGCCAACACAGGAGCTGCCAGCACCCACTGGTGTCCTGGCAACATCGTCCTTCCCAAAAGTGCAGCGCTGGCAACACACTTTCACACAAGCATTAATTTTATTATGGTTAGTTTATGATTTTGCCTTACTGCCCGGCTATTTTTGAACACGGGGCTGTAACAGAAGGCCTCTGATGGCCCAGGAGAGAGGGGAGCTATTACATTGCGGAGTCCCCGCGGTACCGGTGGCCTCTGCAAGACAGGATTCAAAAGCACAGCCTATGTGAAGCTTTGGACGAAGAGGGGCTCCACAGCTTTCCTTTTGCTTTCCTTTTCTGCTTGTCAGTCCCCACGGCTTCAAAACAATCCCTCAAGTAGTACTTTTCCAAATTAAATGCTCTGGAAGGAACACAGGTCCTTCCGAAATGGTCATCAAAAAGGGCCGCTCCAACTCATCCTGAGAGATCACCCCACTGTTAGCTCTGCCGTGGCATTCTGGCCTTACAGAATTTGTAACACAAGACAGCTCTGCACACCTGTGGAGCAGCTAGAGATGAAGAGGAACAGGGACATGGGAGACCAGCGTCACAGGCATCAAAAGCTTTCACATTTACTATTTGACTCATCTTTTCTCGGACCCTGGCATAGCTCATCGGTTGCGTTACCCTTGTCTAAATCACAGCTCGTGATGCGGCAACATGCACCACATGGGTTACATGACGGCTTTCAGAAGATCAGGTTACCTGGTGTTAAAAATATAGTAACTACTTCAAAGTTATAGTACACACATAACATCCTGCATCTCTGTTATTAAAAATCGATAGAGTTGTACCGCAGGACAACTAACATGCACTAGCTATCCTGTAAACCCCAACAGAGGCAAGACAAACTGCTTTTGCCCTGAGGCAGTGAAATGAACCCCTGGTGTTCCTTCTGCCTTCGTGGTGGCACAGACACGTTTGTGCGAGTGACTCTACCCTCGATATAACACCTCGATAACACCTGACCCTACCCTCGATATCACCTGGCCAGTTTCTTGCAGCAAAGACAGGGGCAGAGCAAGTATTCAGCCATCACACCTTGAAGCCTACCATCAAGGAACCAGGCCAACGAATTTGAAAAAGGAACTTCTAAGTTCTGCAATTTATGAATTGAAGGGTGTGGCTTCTCTGGCATCCTTAGGTTCCTGAAGGATGAACAACCTTGCAGTCCTGCTCCTAAGATGTAATAACATCTTGCATTGATCAGGTAACAGGCAGCCTAGGAGATTAAATTCACCTCCTGGTTTTCCTGGGAGGTGATCACAGGACACAGATTTTAAGCTCAGTGTCAAGTTCAACTCAGCAAGTTACACTAAAGGTTAATTTGACACTGTACATGAAACCTTGCCTCCAAACCTTGCCCCATCCTGCTCGCATGTACAAAGTCTTTTACATGAAGACATGGGAATTCATTAGAGTTTATCTTCTTTCCACCTCTGTGCACGAATTAGGTGGGTCTTACTCAGAGCTAGTGCTAATGCAGCTGCCCAAAGATGTGCTCCCTAATGTGCACACACCTATGGTCCCGCCAGCCACCGCTCCTTATGGTCGCTCTGTGTCCAGACGAGCTGCGCAGCATCCCGCTCACTTAGGAAGGTACGGCCAAACTTCGTGCTGTCTACCTGAAGGCTGTAAAGACAGCCCAGTGATGCCCACCCTGTCACCAGTGGCACGGCTGAAGCACGGACAGGTATACCCACATCAGCTTCACTTCAGCCAGCACAGGAGACATCGTTGTAAGAAGAGCGGCAGCTCATACTTCACCAGGACTCTCAACTCAAGTACACTGCCAGGGTCTGCAGCAGGCCAAGACAGCCCACACTGAAATCTGCTCTGCTTTACTTTCACGGAGAAATGACAGACTACCAAGCTGCACTGCTATTTCCTCTTTAACTGCACCTAAACAATCTCAGAGCTGAACTCCTGCACTCACCTCCACCAGAAGAGAGGCAACCATCCTTCCAGAGGGTCCTGCCCACTTCCTCTTTTCTGCTGCACCTCCCTTCTGTTGTCATCCTCTTTAGGATGGTATCCTACCGACCACAGCGACCATCTGCAAAGCTCCACAGGAACCAAAGAACGCACAGAAAGGAACACTGAGTCCCTTACGATTTCTAGTTTCCCGAATCAACTGTACTTTTAAGTTTGCTAATTCTTTCAGAAGGAAAGGATTAGCTCATCTGAATTTCTTGACCAGCTGCTGCAGCTGGTCAAATAATCCAACTGTGATGGAAAGCACCAAAATAACACTGGAGCTGGCTACTTCATGGTGCCCACTACAGCGTTTTGCTAAGAACCAGTCTTCTTACTCATCTGCATAGACCAGAAACACAGGTATGTTTAATACTCCGAAGTCTCTTGGAGATGCTAGAGGTATGCAAATCCCAGCTACTTCTGCTCCCTTCTTTCTCTGGGCACAAGTATCACAAAACAGCCTGAACTTTTTCCCACATTGTGACTGCAAAGAGTGGATGACCCGTCTGGACATACGGACTGTGCTCAGCGTGACATGGTGCTTGAAACAGGAGTGCACAGACACCGTGTGCCAGGGGGAGAAAGATGTTTAAAATCTTCAGTCCACCTGAGCAGCTTACGTGATTCCCCACCCCGCTGACCAAGTTTCCCTTCCCCAGGCTTGCGTGGGGGAGGATGCATCTGAGTGCTATGGCCAGGCTCTCTGCAACTTCCTTCTGGGTTTATGGGCGACGCAATCCAGCAGAAGCCCCTGGTACAAACATTTGCTCCAGCAGCCTCAGAACCCAATGCTCCCTCCGAGGGTAGCAGTCTCCCATATAAAGGAGCACTTCTTACCTTCTAAGCCAATTCTCTGTACAGTCGGAGGTAAAACAATTACCTCATCACAGTCGCACACCAAATTCCCTTCTGGTGGAATTCACATCAGCACTACTGCATCTTTATAACATTTGCATTATAAAAATGTCTGCAAAGGAGGCCAAGAAAAACAGCTTTTTGTTCGGAGGAAGCTCTGTGGTCAAGATGATGTCATCAGAAAGCGCCAAATTAATTTCCTGTGGTTACATCCTGCAGGAAATCCAAGCAGCTCAGCTTTCTTGCTAAACCAAGCAGTCATTTGTTGTCGATAACTGTTAATTATGTGCCCAGATGTGTCATAAACTAAGAACTATCACGATCAGCCTTCATTCCCTGGATTCCTCCCAGATCGACCGTTGGGACCTGTTTAGACCAGCAGCCTGAAGTCAGCGAACTGCACCAGCACTTGTGTCCCCGGGCCAGCCCAGGGGCTCTGGGGCGCTCGTGCCGTGTACCGGCACAGCAGGTTTCCTGCTACTTCCTTCAGCCCCCTCCCCACAACGGGGGATCTGCTGCTTGGGGAAACACCGCGGAGGAGGAGCAGCCGTGTAGATTAGACTCTTAGCAGGAACAGGGACCCCTAATCAAGAAAACTATAAAAATAATGATGAGTATCAGCTTTTCTGCTCTGCATGAACGGAAACAAGGAGATCGGGAGTGATTCAGGGGTTTTTCCTCCTGGTAAAAAGATCATGACAATGTCAAGCAGGTCCCTCCCCCAGTCACAGTCCTTCCACACCTCTCCAAGGCTTACTTGACATTTAAATTATGAAGTAACACTTCAGTAAAGCACTTCACTAATTCAAATGGATCTTTTCAATGACTTATCAGAGGGAAACTCTGATCTCCCCCAGTTTTTAGGTCTCCCCAAATCTACTTTCATTCACCTGAGTTCACACCTGCCCCGCTGCCCCTAGCCACAGCCTTCACCTGCCATGCAATCCACAAGCTCTCCATTTCCCCAGTCACAGTAGAGGGGAATCCACTGCAGGCAGGGCGAACGGCTTTTGTACCTGTAACTTGCACCAAAATTATGACTCTGTCCTTATGGTGAACTTTCGGTAGAAATCTCTTGGGACAGACTCTTCAGTCCACGCAGCACGCTTCCCTGGCCTGGCAGGGAGCCCAGCATAACACCTCGAGAGCTGAATGGTAACTGGTCAAGGCAAATCAGATCCAGTCCAAGCAACTCTGATGCTTTACACAGCGTTGTATTTTCAGGTTTGCATGGATTTTTTTTCTTTTCACTACTTTTCAAACAAAGCGTATTTTATGTGAACATCTGGGACAGGGATTAGGTCATTACTTGTCTGGAAAAGGCACAACGTTGATGCACCCTAACAGAGTTTGAATCAGTAGCACCTGCATCACAGGGAACGGGCTGATGACAGCCAGGGCTCAGCTGCAGAGGTGCTGTATTGACACCTACACAGCAGTACCTTCTACCCTCAGACCCTAGAGCCTGTGCATGGTGGACAAAACGGACAGCAAGGGAGAGAGGCAGAGTGACTTGCTCAGAGCCACAGGGAGACTAGAGGCAGGGGGGCAAATGGGCAAACCAAGCATCCTGCCACTCGCACTCACGTACTGCATCTACTCGTACGAACAATTTCCTTAACAAAAGGCAAGTGAACGGCTGGGAAGAGAAATCAAGTAGCTTCCAAATTCTCAGAATAACGGGGCACACGGAGAAGGCTTCTTGACATGTTCGTATCTCTCTAGAAAACCACGCAGCGCTGACTCCCAATTCAGCCTGTTTAATAAGCTTCCTACCTCTCTGTCCTTGAGTTTCATGGCGAGCACCAGCTGATGTCTGTGGTTAGTAAGGGCCTCCCGGTAATTTCCTTTGGAGAAGAATGCGGAGCCCAGATTTCCATGAGCTCGGCATTCTCCCGTCTGGTCACCTGAGTCACATGCAAACAAAACAAAGGTTAGCTAACAAAGGTGTTGCTGGAAGCATCCAGCAGAAAGACTGGAACATGCTGTACAAGTGATGCTCCAGTATGAGAACCAGACTGAGGGGAAACCCATCCTTATGTTTAATACTTATGCTTAATTACTGTCCTCTTTGCTGGCCTTCAGAAACTTCTACAATAGCCATCAACCTTATTTTTAGAATTGTTTCAATTTCTTCTTTGGCCTAATACTTGGCAATTTCCCATGCTTCGATGTTTATTAGTTGCTTGACATCAGCAATTCATTTGTCAAATTAAGTCAATGGCCCAGGCACAAAACAAGCAAAGAGCATGCCAGCTTCCTCCTGAAAGCAATTCTGCAGCACAGCTCAGCTCAGCCACAAAGCACATCTACTATTGCCTTCAAGACAGTAGTCCCTACAGGTCAGTGAACTCTCCTAGCTACAGCCCTCAGTCACCGTCCTCTCCACCTCTGCAGGATTATGCCTTTCTGTCTCACATACTGTCTCCTCTCCTACGGCACCCTGAGAGCTTGAAAGCTCTCAGCATTGTGCAGGATATACCATACACGAGAGAGATTGCCCAATGTGTTTATTTTTTAAACCCTCTTGTTCATCCATTGTCTCACTGCTGCTTTGTTCTTTCCCTGGGCAACTGCCTCAGAAGCTCAGACTGAGTACCTTTTTCCATCTATTTCTTGAAAGAACAGATTGCTTCACTTAAGACTCATTTAACGTCTTGAGCCCAAGCCTACAAAGGGGATAAGACCAGTTCCCACTTACATGACATCAGAAAATTAGAGGACCCTGTAAAACCTTAGCACATTCATTGATCATCTGCCCCCTCACACATGTAGGTAAAAGGGCTGCACAAACCTGTAGTTTGCACATTCAGAAATTTCAGATTTGATTTAGCAGCTTGTGAAATCCCACGGAAATCCGGGCACTACAGAGAGATACTGACCATTAACACAGCTATTGATTTGTTCCATCTGTACCAATCCAGCACTCAAGCAAGCAAAATGAGAACCCTTACCTAAAGTCTTGGCTACGTCCAAGTCCTGCTGCATGTATCCAGTGCTTTTCTCCGTATTCCCGAGGGACCAGTACGCACTGCTCAGCGCAGAGAACACCGACCCCCGCAGCTTTAGGCTGCAAGTGCCTATCTTCAGGGCAGCCTCTAGCACCACCACAGAGGCCCCATGGTGGCCTGCCGTCAGAAGTTCCTGGCCGATCACGGACACCACAACAAAGGGGCTCTTGTCCAGCTTCATCTTCTGCAGCTGTTGATAGGTGGGCTCCAGCGACTCTGAAATACAGAAACGAAGGCAGAGCTACTCAACAAACCAAGTTATTTGCATCTAGAAACCACCTTCACAACTCACCTTCATTCTTTGGTAACCAGTAACAAGTGAGTCAAGGGCCAGACTGCCCAAATCCAACCAAAATTTATTACGGCAACTCAGGGCTCAAACGCATTATCAAGTATCTAGTACAACAAGACAGATCAACTAGCAAGCTGATGTTTTCCTTGCAGAAAATGCTTCAGGAAGACAGCACAAGCATGCAGAGCAGCCCCATACTGAGCTCTGAAGACTGGCCTAACGGCAGAAGGAATACAGAGAACACCTGCAGAGTTTTGTAGGAAACTGGAAATGGGCCACCAGCAGTGTATAAAAGCACTGCAGTTTCTGCTCCTTCAGCACAAACTTTCAGCTGAACATCTGCAAAAATCCGTGCCCGTCCGGATACCACAGCACACAATGTGTGCCACGAGAGGTGACAAAAACTGCAGGAAGCAGCTGCTCCTTCTGCAGGAGAAGGTAGTCCCTGCAGAATCACAGCACTGGACCTGCCAGACTACTTACAATTGGTCTAACTGCTTCCATCATTCAGATGATAAAACCCCTTGACTGCATGTTTCTATAAGTATATCAATATAACAGGACTCCAGAATTTGCTGACCAAGTGGCATTTCTTGATTAGATGCTCTCACCTGCATCAACACTACCACGGCAACCTCAGCAAACCATTTGCTCCCTGTTTTCATCATTTCTGCCTCCCTACAATCATCCAGTGTCTAAATGGTGACAAAAGAGGACTTCAACACTTCGCTGAAGACGCGAACTGTGTGAGTGCAATGCCAGTTACCGACACTCAATTAGATCCTAGGATTAAAGGCAGACATAAGAGGACAGAAGCAGTTGCTGTAACACGCCGCCACTTACCATGCTTATCACTGCAAGCGCAGGTACAAACTCGGTTCCTGTCTTAAGGAGCTTACTTAGGATCCTAGCCAGACAATCCAGGTAAACATAGGGAGAGAAGGGCACAGACAAGGAGAAAGGAAAAAAAGGAAAACACAAGGGAAGTGCTCCTGGTAACCCTGAAGTCCAGTAGGAAAGGGAGAACCAGCATGGTAATGGAAGGGCAGATGTGGAGTTCATTACTGCTCCCGAACACCAGCGAACGGTAAGGGAAGAAACACAGCCACAACCAGGTGAAAGATGCAGCAACAGCGATTCAGTTGTGGGGAAGGGAGTTTCAGCTTTATCTCTGTGTAAGGCGGACCCACGCTCCCCAAATCCCTCAGTGTGTGCACTTCATAATCTCTAGCATGCCACTGACACAGCCCTTTGCTCTTCTGATTGCTCCTCTTCTTTCTCTGAATGCAAGTATCCTGGAAGCTACCCCTCACATCAGTCTACCCACGGCTTCAAACAATCTATTATCCTGGTGGAATCGAGTCACAAGGGACTGGCTTTACACCACACACAATACCTGGAGATCTTCTCTGCCTCTCCTCCACAGAAAGCTCTTGGAAAGGGGACCAGAACAACGCGTAACAACTACGTAAGTGCTTGCAGAGTGTCTAGCACAGTCGGACCAAAATCCTGAATATTCATTACAGTAGTACAGTATACAAACACTCTCAAAGTAAAACTAGCACTTTATAAGCAAGGCTAATCTAAAATCTGCCAAACCAGCCAGTGGCAGGGTAACAGCTGGAAGGCAGCAACACGGAGAAGCAGAGCAGGGAGCAGCAGTGTAAATACACCAGGACAGCGAGATCATCCAACCCAGTTCGAGGGTACTTCCATGGAAATACCACATCACCTGCATTCTAAGCGGCAGCTGCAGTATGGATGGGTATCAAATGAAATTAGCTTCACACGGTAACTGCTACGTAGGACAGAAACTTGAAGATGAGTTCATTTTAGATGATGGATAAAAACACTGTAAAAAAGGAAACACCAACGGGGATATTTTTTCATTTCAGCGCTTCTTGGCCCCTGAGCCCTGGGGCCCCCAGAAGCATCTGCTGAGGATGAGAACTGCCACGTTGCCTCCCGCAAAATACCATTAGGAAATTGCAACACAAAGCTTGCAAGCGCAACAGAGAAACGGAGCGAAGACGAGACTACCACCTTCCTGTAGAGAGGAAAATGCTGGAAATGGGGACATTATGAAAGAGAGGCAAAATGCCGTACAACTAATACAGCTTCAAGGTCCACGTGATTTCAACACTCGTCCTGAATATAAGTGACTTAGCAGAGCAGCCTTTTTGCCTTCTGGAATGCTGCATTTTTAGAGACATTAATACCACGGAAAAGCTGCTGACACGCTCTTCTGGGCAAACCCTGGCCCAAAGCCTTTAAGACTCCCTGTTCCCAGCAGCCAGGCACCAGAGCATCACGGGGAGCTGTTCCAAGCAATAGTAAAGCCAGGCCACATTCGCAGACACCTCTATCTGCACTGACACCAGACGAGAGACAAACAAGCAAGGACTTCATTGGAACTGCGGCACAACACCAGCCTGACTCGTCCCCAGTGCCTCGCAAGCTGGGTATCACCATCTTGCTGTCCCACTGAATCAGAAGAGTATTTTTTGTTCCTCCTCCTACTTCACGCTCCTTTCTCAGCACCTGCTGGCTCAGCAAATAAGTCAAATCCTGAAATCTTTCCCTTCAGGCCTCCAGCTTCTTCTCCCCTCAGATGCTGGCAGAGTCACCCATGGACTGAAACTACCGCCTCTAAGTACCTCGGCAGCAGATCGCCATCCTTCAGAAAACCTCCAGGCGCTTACCTCGCATGGGAGATTTCATGGCGGCCTCGACCATGCCAACCAGAAGCTGGAGACTCTTGGGATCTTGAGCCAGTCCTGACGCAAACGCTGCCAGTGCATCTGCATGACGTCCAAGATACTGAAGGGCCACACCCTGTCGGAAGTATGCCTGAAAAGCCAAAGGGAAGAAGAAACACCAATTACTTAATTGGTAGAAGTCACGAATAACAGATCTGCCTGCGACCTCGTGCTGGGCTATCCGATCTCGTTCTGGCTTCTTTGGTCACACTGGCTATGATCAGAAAAATCCAACACCACTGTCTGGTTTGTGACCGCCACCCAGTCACTCATCCCCTTGGTGTGATGACATTCTCAACCGCTGCAAGGCCTCTGAACTGTTCCGTAGACCAGGGATGGTAATTGCTATTAAGTCCAAGCTTTCCCCTTGGCCTTGGCCAATTAACTTATTCTTATCGACCTATAACCAAACGCTCGTCCTCGAGAACTCCATTTCTGTTCTCTTGGCTCACACAGCATACAAATAATTTGCTTCCTTTCTCACCAGTTCTTGCTAACTAATCCAATATAAACATCTAGTACTAGTAGAGACCAAAATGTACTGAAAGCTCAAGTTGCAGCAAAACACGATGCAAAGATCCAGACAGGATCTGAAACTTCTTTCTCCACACACATCCCCCAATGCAGACACTGCCCAGCACTGTCCCACTTGTTGGGTGCAGCATATATACACATATGTAATACACACACATATACATGCGTATATACGTGCACTCCTGAGATTGAGGCAAGACACTTGTCATTTTGAACACGTTTACAAGAGCATTTTTGTCTTTCTTCCTTTCAAAGGAAACTATTCATAGGAACATGCAATAGCTTCAAAGTAACTTAAACCTCTTGTCACCATGTATTTCCACTTCTACATCAGCAACAACATCAATATGCAGCTGCACAGCATTCCCAAACAGAGCTTCCGCATGTCCCTGAATTGGGATGCCAGTATCCAGAACTTCCTTGAGAGCTATTGGGTAAGAGACCCTAGAAACCACAATCCGATATTCACTCAAACCACTCAGGTGTATTTGTAGCACACGCATCAGGACACTATGTTCTAAAAAGATCTCGAACCTTCAAGCACCTGTGATGCCCATTATTCAGGTTTTACCTTCATGTCAGGCTAATATCTTTCGATGCAAACTTTACTGCCCTTCTGGTTCATTCAAGGATATTTCACTACCACAAATAAAGCTGACAGAACAGAAGATAAGACATTATTTGCATCTCCTAAACAGTGCTGTAAGAACATAATACTGCTCCTTGAGATCGGCTCCTAGTATTGCCTTCATGGATAAGATCTCATCATTATTGCTCTCCATCTGCGACAAAAACCTGCGCCCAAGATACACTACGCATACATCTGTGGAAGTCTTCTTACTTAAACAGTATAAATCTCCAATTAATATCCAAACTGGTATTTCATCAGAGCTTTCAGACACTTTTGGAATCCAATCCAGGGAGGCAGAGATTAAGGAAAATCAGAAATGACAGGAGAAGAAATTTATAGACATGAATATTTAATCTCTTTTCCATTAGTAAGCCTTGATTGTAGAACCACTTTTAATGAATTCAATGAAAGCAGAATTCTTTTCATTAACCTTTAGTACAAATGCATTCTCATTGAACAAAACAAGCTACTGTACTGGAAACCCAATTCAATGTTAATTACATTAGTAGCATGAAGCTTTAAATCAAAGAAAATACAAAGAACTAACAACGTGCAGTGGCCATCAGGCACTAGCCCTCCCAGGAGTGAGCGAGCTGCCACCTAGATCACGGTGTACACTTTTAAGTCCTTTTTTTCTCCAGAATTATCATTTAATTGCTTTCTTCGCCACCTGATGACAGAGTCAGTTTGACACAGCACGTCTTGGACGGCGACCCTTCCAGCCAAGAAGGCTGGTCCGGGACAAATGTGTCTGCCTGATTCAGTTACCAAGGACAAGGGCAGCAGCCAGCAAGGGAAATTCATGTTGTGTGTAGGCGTCTCCAACATCTCATGCTTTACAGGAAGGCAGAAGCCTGCCATCTCCTCTCTCAAAACACATACTACCAGGACAGATGGCCCATGAGGGAACATGCGGCTTCCTCACCACTACAGCCAGTCCCAGAAACCCCAAATTCACTTGCATACAGGGTTTCAAGGAAAAGGCAGGAGGGAGATAAATGCTACAGGCAATGCAGACAAGCCTCCCACAGCCTACAGAAGACAGGACTACCATGGCTTCTGCTCCAAGGTTCAGGAGGGACCTCGTAGTGCGATCCTCTCTCACACCCCATCCTCTGCACACAAGGCAAGAAGTAACCTACTCTTCAAGTAAAGGTATGGCAACAACCGGCTTTCACGTCTCCCGTGAAGGAAAACGGCCCCTGTGAGGAAAACAGAGAATAAGCAAGCTAAACAGAACACAGGTGAAGCCTCTGCCCTACTTCCAGTTCTTGTACAGAAATCCAAGCGAACGTCAGCGCCCAGCAGAAAGCACACCACAGGTGCAACATCACAAACGGCGGCGGGGACAGGAAAAAAAAAAAGCCTGGCCCTGAGTCTCAGAGCACTTTGTTTGCAGAGCAGGATCAGGCCTGTTTTGCTCACCACTGCCTGCCCGAGAGCTCCACTAGCCTCACCGCAAGTGAAGGGCCCTGCCTGGCGGGGATGCGCCAGCAGCTGCCGTGGGGACACTGGTTTCCAGCACCTGCCCATCCGACCCAGCCGCCTCTGTGGAGCACCGAGCACATCTCAGACGCTCAGAAAACAGAGCCTGCATCCCCCGAGCTCTGCAAACAGAGGAGACAGCACAGGCTCCAGATGACAAAGAACAAGACAGGGAGGAGATTCACAAACAGCCTGCAATTGAGTACCACGCGTTGCCAGCATCCTTTCTGGAAAGTGTTTTTATCCCCTCTCCGCATCTATTCCTGGAAGTCCCCCTGGAAACCACTTCATTTGAATACAAACACAGCATTCAGAGCCCTGAAGAAAAACCTATTAATCGTAACTGAAAGGAAGATCTTGGCCAATTTTTCTCCTGCAAAAGCCCCTTCCTTCCTTCCTTTCTCCTCCAGTTTCGAGCGTACACAGAACCCTCTCCACTCATTGTGTTCCCCAGGGACCTTTAACAAAATAAATAAAAAGCTTTCACATCACCTATTTCCTCCCCAAGAGGCATTCACAAGTTAGTTTAGCATTGGAACGAAGACACCATATCAAGGGAAAAAATCTGCAAAGAGGAAATGGTGAGAATCACCGTTTGGAAGAGGAGAGGAAAAGGAAAGGCAGGGAGCCAGCAGCTGCAGCTGAAGAACGAGACAAAGAGCGGTTTCCAGTCCCGACATGGACAGAGTCTTCCCACGCTTCAGTGAACTTTACATTTTCAGCCACACTATGGGAAGGAAGAAGAGCTCTCACTCTACAGTGAAAACGGCATTAATTTTGCAGTGACCCCAGGTAAGAAAGAACTATCGATCCCTTTTAAGAAGGTTAAAGCAACAAGAGAACGATGTTTTGCTGAAGACAGGACAATCGAACCGCAGGTGTTTTCTAACCTGTGGCTCTCTGCATCCGCAATGTTGTACTACACAAAGAGCTGGAACCATCTTCTTCATTTTTTCAGTCTCTGCACCACACTTTCCAGGAACAAGGCACTGTGCAAAAAGAGAGACTCGCTCTCAGGCAGAATTCGGCACCCAATGCATCTCCCTCAACGAGAACCACGCTCTCCTCTCCTCACATTAGTACAATCGGACACGTTCTCTGCTGTTCCTATGTCCAGATTCACTAGCGTGCCACGGGTTCGCAGCCCCTGCACCCAACCACCCAGCCCTCCGCTCAGAGCCGCCTGGGGTTCTGTGCAGCGCCTCGGCCGACGTCTCCGCAGCCAGCCCTGCAGTAAGTGCAGGGAGAGCGGGGATATGTAACTACCAGCAGGAGCCTTTTGGGAAGGGAAGAGGATTAAAAGGGAAAAGGCAGCTTTACCAACAGCTAATCTTCCCAAGTCACCGATACTAAATTAAAGGTTGTTAGCGAGTAATCCTGTGCACCCACGGACCTCTACTTCTGGGAAATGAGACCGTACTGCAGCCTCATACAGTCACTTTATAGCCCACTGGACAAGCAGCCTCATTTCAGCCTCCTTACAGATTTCATACAGCCAAGAGGAGATGGCCTGGGAAAGGGGACAGTTAAATAATTAGTGCTTTCTATCCATAATACCATTGAAGGCACTGTTGATATTCTGGAAGCAAAAATAAATTATTCTAATTAATTAACTTGCAAAATGTATTTGGCACTTGAGACTTCAAAGGCATGCAGAAAACTGGCCCTGTAACAGAGGCTGCTCACACAGCGATTCCAAGCACAGAATGCCAGCGATCTGGAGTTGCACTACTCCCAGCACAGAACCCTTCCAAAAGGTAACAGTCTTCCCACCCCATCCCGATTCTGCTCCCCCTCCCCATTTTTTCAGGCTTGCCTTTCTGCCCCGTGCCTTTCACAATGTGCCATGTTTTCATGGCAAGAATATAACTTTTACAGTACTTTTCTCTACCCTCAAACTGATTGTACAAAAATTGTATGAACAAGAGCAGAGCGCGAAAGAAGACCTTCCTAACTGGACACTCCAGTTTTAGGAGGCAGCTGTAGCAGGGCTACAGCAGAGTCAACATCTGCCTAACCAGGCATAATCTCTCTCTATTATTCTAAGCACGAGTCCTATTTGTTCTGCTCAATTTATTGACCAGTGTAGTCTCCATACAGGCTGCCTTTTCATCTGTGTTTATCACAGCCCATGTAACGCACAAGGAGAATTTCCATCTGTCCTACCAGGAGTTGCCGCAGACTGACTGCTGCAGTGTCCAGGCAATGCAAACACAAACACACTTGTTAGTGTTTTGATCCCCATCATGAGATCCCATCTAGGTAACTGTCCAGACTTCCAAATACTAGATCTTCAAGCTCCATCTGAAACGGGACTAGACTGTAAACGCCATCATTGAAATGGCCAATGTTCAATGCTCTGAAGTTCTTACTAACCCTTCTAATATCAGCATGTAAGAACTGTTTAAGGCAAAGCAATAGTAATTGGTTTATAATTAATACAAAACATGCAATGCAGATAAAAATACAGTACAAAGAAACAGCATTTATGAATATGAATGGGACCTCTATGTTTCCCAGGATTCTGCTAAATAAAAACAAGCCCAGTAAAGGAAGCCTAAGACAATTCAGTGCTTTACTTTAATATTTTGGACCAGACAAACACTCGTGCTGTACTGGCCTCTGTAGCAGGCTCTGGTACAACTCTCTGGCCTCATTCCATTTTTCCCCTGTAGAACCCAGGGCAATAAACCGTCCAGATCCTTAGCATGTCTCATACGCAACGCTTGCAAGAGTTACAGGGAAGCGGCAGCCACAGGAGTTCAGTCCTGTCTTACCATGGTCTCTTGTGAGTCTGAAGCATGAGCTCATGTTTCTGGAATATGATTTAGTACCAGGGAACAAGCATTTTTCTAACAGTAGCCCGTATTATACTCTTTACTGGGTAGGATGGTACACCGTTTATAAATGCTTTAAACCAGCTAGAACTGGGGGATTAACTGGCATGTAGGAGCCCTGTGAGGGCGCACTGGACACATCAAGATAGCCAGGCAGAAAACCAGGAGGCCTGCCTTTCTCTCCGAAGTCGGGTAACCCTTTCGAGAGCATCACACGCAGCAGACAACACGTGCACGGCCGATCCTCTCTGAGCCCTGCAGCACAGATCCTGCTGGCCACACGCTGCCCACAAGGAGCACAGTGACAAAGGCTATCGCAGCTTCAGGATCTCCATCTGCCAAGGCACCCCCCTGCCTCCCTGGACACCCAGGCGCTCCTGCGCCTCCACGTGCATGTCCTCCCTTCTCTGCGCACCCCTCTTTCTGCAGGTGGTCCCTCTGCCACTCTGCCTCGCTAGGGCTCCTCTGACAATTCCGTCATCCATCTTCACGCTCAGAGACTCATTTACACAATGCACTGCTGGCCGCTTTGTAACTGGGTAACGGAGACGGGAGAACGAGACTGGAATGGCATCAGAAGAACTTGGAGCAGTAAATTACTGTCAAACAAACATGGAAAACTTGAAAGAAATGCCTCAGCCTCAGACAAAGGCTCCCATTGTACACAGGGGATGAAATGCAAAACACCTTCATATTCGCGTCGGCTTCGGGCCCTGGACAGCCAGCTATCTGGACAGGAAAGGCAAACACACAGAGAATGCTCTTCCCACAACGCTCCCTTGGTTTGCCAGATCAGGACACGATGCCAAAACCAGCACAAATAATCTGTGATGCATTTAATCGGCCTGCCCCGAGCCTGCAGAACGACTCCTGGGCAGACGGACACGCTGCCCGTGCAGGGCTGCTCAGCATCCACCAGCCAGCTCCCTCGCTGCCGCCCACGCCAGCGGCTGACGAATACCACGCGGGTGATGAATGAAAAGGAGGAAAATGTGGGAACGGCTTCTTGGGGCCAAGCACCAGGTTGAATCTTTCCTCTCCCCTTGTAACTGCTTTACAGCCAAACTTCAGAGAAAAACACAGGACAAATCTCTGCTGTGGGGTTTCAGGAATGCGAGGAGAGGGAAGAATGCACTTTAATTCAGAACACATGCAGCACACGCATAAATACTTTTTGCCGTCCATATGAACTGAACTCCTGCTTTCACAAAGTTAAGGCTGCACCCTGGGCAACAATTTTCCTTTGCAGTCCGTACGCTCAGCTGGCACACGAACCACTAGCGTTAGCCCACCCTGAAGAGCAAGCAGCGACCTGACAAATTCATTCTCTCTGCAGCACAGCTTCTTTATCTTCTACCCGCCTCCAAGGTGTCTCTTACAGGAACTACACTACTCAGAAATGGAAATTTCCTCTAAGCACCACCGAGCCTTGTGCAGAAAAACAAGATGGGGGGTGTGCATGTGTAAAATATCAATTATCCTTATTAATTGTGCTTCCACTACCTCCAGTGGGAGACTGTGCACAGATCACTTGCCCACCTGAATTAAAAGCAACTGTCAGTAACATAGTCAAATCTTTGCTCAGTTAGTTACGTTAGCACAAAAGCTAACAGCCCGGCTTCTCACATAGCTTATTGTTGTTGCTCCATTCTTGCCTGCTCTGGGCTCGCTCTAGAAACAACAGCTACAATTTAGACTCCCTGTTCAGAAGGCATCCCCCATCCTTCATAACAGTGCATGNCGTTAGCACAAAAGCTAACAGCCTGGCTTCTCACATAGCTTATTGTTGTTGCTCCATTCTTGCCTGCTCTGGGCTCGCTCTAGAAACAACAGCTACAATTTAGACTCCCTGTTCAGAAGGCATCCCCCATCCTTCATAACAGTGCATGGTAACAAACAATATTCCTGTCTTTATCAGCTACAACTCTCAAGCCTTACTTAAGAGCAAGAACTAGCCGTGAGTGGAGAAAAGCACTCTAGGCAAGGAACAACCCATCTGTGATACCCAAATCAGGCACAGGGAAAGCAAAACCAGCCTCTTGTGTTTGAGGCTCACAGGCACAGATGCAAATAGAGCATCTTCTAAAATTCCTCTGCACATCAACAGGAATAAAGTTTTGCCCAATTTCCAGCTAAACACCTTGTTCCAGAAATTGCAGAAGAAAAGATAAGCCACCTTTCACCCTGCTCAGAAGTAAGAGCAATCTTGGTAAGATATTTTTGGACATTTAACAATACAGAATTACACAAAACTTAAACTAAATGGATTAGATGACACCTGTAGGCTGCTTCTCAGCGAAGTCTGGGGCAGTGGCAGGACTGTTTCTAACACCACATTACCTAGTGCTTTGTTTGGTTTCAGCACTGTACCATGATTTAAACTGTATTAAGGTTTGATGTTTAACTGCCAGCGCACATCTGCGCACAATTCTCGCAATTCTAACAATACCGAAAGTGTTGAGAACCTTTGCAGAACTCAAGAATACACAAACACATACTACTATTTGTTCTTACATCCTTAAAAGCAGAGACAAATAAAAAAGCAGGACAAAGGGAAAAGAGGGAATAATAAAAATCATGTCCTAAATTGGAAGACATCCACCACAAGAACTCTTTTTGCTATTCAGCGAGAGTGTTCCAGCACAGTTTCATTGTCTCACTTCGAATTACTCATTGAGTAGCAGCTCAAATGCCTGCCCATCCGCCCTCCCCCTGCTAGCATGTCTCCATTTTGCACGCTGGCAGGCTGTGCAAGTTTAGGTGGATCACTCTGAAAACGCAAAACAAAATCCAGAAATGAGCCATTAAACCATCTGGTCACCCACAGTCACAAGGCCTGGCTTGCACAACAAATCCAGCGCAGGGCATCTCAAGGATCCAGGTTGGGCAGTGCAGCGCTCAGGGCCTGGACAGCCCCGACACAGGTGATCCCGTTCACAGCTGAGACCAGCGGTCTTTTCGCAGCTGCGTGACTGCTGATTTAACTGACCTTGTGCAATGATTTGTAATTGCTGTCTTGCAGCGAGACTACAGAAGATGACCAAAATCCTGACATCTGGACATCAGAATAAATAATACCGTGGTGGCTGCTGCCAGCTTTACTCTGTTCTTTCTAGGCCGGCAGCTCCAGCAGACCTTAGTGGTGCATCTGCACAGCCAGCCGAGGTGCAGCACAGCTACCTGCTAGCTCCCCGGCCAAGGAGCACTTGGCGCCAGCAGCACACGAACCACAGGACAACACACTCGACTCTCGGGAGAACACTGGCAACCACCTTGCAGCAAAGCCTCCCTTCGATCTCACAGCGTGGAGACGCCAGACACCCTGCAGGTGTTTCCTACGCAGTGGTACCTAAATTACTGGGACAGACAAATCTATTACAAAATTTGTTACAGTGGCTTCCGTACCAGCGATTTGGAGCTAGAAACATCTCCAATTTGAGTCCAATAACCAACAAAACATTTGTTTTCTGTCTGCTTTCTCTTGCTTCGTCATTTCAGCTGTAATCTCCGAACCCAAGAGTGCTTACCTCTAACAGCCGTAACGGCTGGCCATTCCAAGCAGGATGGAAAGTGAAGGCCGCGTCGGGTACAGACTGCTTAGTCACATCAGCAGGTATTTGAGGACTTTGCCCATTTACAGTGGCACTTAACCAAGCTGAGTACTGCATCTTGCCAGATTTCAGATGGCTAAAATATGGTAATTATGAAGGGAACATACTAAAGTCATTGCCAAGACTAGCTAGTCTGGCAAGATTCAGCCGTGACAAACAGACGATGACTTCGTTCTTAGCTATAATGAAAATCTTAAGGGGGAAAAGCTCCAGTTACAGTGAAATTTCCTTCTATCTTCTTTTCAGCATTACAGCAGAGGTAACTAAAGCCCCTTTAGAAACCACAGCTGCTCACCTGGACTGGTTTTAGTAACAAATACTTCTGACAAAGAACAAATAACCCACCTGTTTAATGCAATCCCTCCACAGGAATCTTACGCTGGCCATAAAGCTGATGCTGTGGAGAGCCTTTCACTCCTTTTAACGGCAATGAAAAGCCACAGGCAGGGAAGACGGTTGCTGGGTTTTTGTTGGGTTTTTTTTTTTAATGTTTCTAGCAGAGCCCTGGCTTTCCTCTGAATCTCAAACTCGGTATCTGAGGATTCTTGTTTCTCTTGCTGAGTCACTCTGATACGAGAGACCTGAATTCTAAACAAAGATGCACGACGGTTGTTAGTGAATTTGGGTGGCAAGTCCAACTGGTTAGCTCCAGCTATGGCACACAAAAGTTTGATCCCTCCAGAATACGGAGAAGAGTGGGAGATATGGATTCTGCAGGAAATGCCCAGGAACAGGCAAGTCTCGGCCTTGTATGCTTCCCTTCTATTTCAGTTGTCATTGATACAGTTAGGAAGAGGATAAGCACGATCTTAAGACAATGCCTACTTGCCTTGACTCAGGGAGAATAAGATCTGATTCTGCACTTGCTTGTTTTAATGCCTGCAGTCAGATCTAAACTATTTAGCACGTAAAAATTAGGAGAAACGAGTACTAGAAACAATCACAAGACACAGTAGAGACAAAGTTACCTGGGAATATACCTTTCAAAGGAAGATCAGCCAAGTGCCCCTTACCTTCTTACATGTGTTACCAACACATGCCCAACCACAAAGACATTTCAAGTGTTCTGATTTCTATTCAAAGAGAGAAGCAGCAACTTTTGGCCAGGGAAAGACTCGCCAGAGAGAGACTGCACAAAGCAAGTAAGCAGCACTAGGGAAAAGACCGAGGAATCTGGACTCGGCAATGGGCAGCTCTTTAAAGGCTCTGAGCAAAATCAGAAACTTTGGCTCCAAAAAAGCCTTCATCTTCTTGAGTCCATCAAGCACTACTGAAAATAGTAATTTCTGAGTGGCAAGACATCAGTGACTCAACGAACAACATCTGCTCAAGAACACAGCTGGGCACCTGGACCCGCACAACAGTCACGATTTGTTTCCTGGTCAACAGCGGAAGTTACCGCTCCCCACCAAACACCTACGGTGCTCAACCAGCTAAGCTGATGAGGGCATGGAAAGCGCGCGTTTACATGCTCAGGAGCGGAGCGATGCCCCACGCACAGCTTCAGCTCTGCCAGGTCTCTCCGGAGCACTTGAAAGGCCTTCTCTTAACAGAGGTCATTTCTGCAGCAGGCTTCTATCTCCAGGCATCTCTTCCAGCAACACATTTGCTCAAGATGATGAGGTTTTGTTTCTGCATAAGTGATGAATTCAGTATAGCTTTGTGAAAACATCTTTAGACTCCCAAGAGCAGACTTTCCAGAAGCACCATAGCACCACATACAGCAATGGTCAGGCAACAGGACTGACACAAGCAAGAGAGAGTAGATTAAAAATGTTGTTAAGACACAAAACAGAAGACTGACTGAATGGGCTGTGGAAAAGTGACATAATGTACCACCACAGCTTTCTAGTTTTCCTTTGTCTATGGCACAAGCATAGGGCTCACGCTTAGTTCAGGATACTGATCCACCCGCACAAACGCGCACAGCAGCAGCTCAGCCTTCCTTTCAACAGCGTGACTGAGTCTGGCCCCACCACCTAGCAAACAGTTATCTGTCAATCAGCTTACAAACCTAAGATGCTGAAAAGATGATCTGTTCGCAGCTGGCTAATAAGAAAATTAAGATTACTAATTACACATGCTGCCATCAGGTTATGGTTTCAACGCCACAACTTTGTGGCTTAAATGAACATTGGGAAATCTACTGTAGTCTTCCTGAAGCACCCCATCCGTAAACCCGAATCAGATGTGAAGGAGGGGTGACAGCTCAGCATTTCCATTAAGTACACGTTCACTGACATCCCCAAAGAGTCCTACGCAGGGTCCTTCCGACCTCCTCCCGAGTTACAGTCTCCAAGCAATCACTGAAGGAGCATGGGGGACTTCTGGGGTCATCCAGCAAGTTCGCCCCTCATTTTCACCTCGAAGTATCTGCTTCAGGATTGTTGAGAGAGGTGGATGGATATCAGGTGCAGCAGTCAACGGCAGAGTGGAAAGACCCAGCAGAAATCCTCTGAGATTTCATTAAAGCCACCACAGTTCTAAGTTTCTATAAAAAGGGGGGGAGGGAGAAGTTTAGAGAATCAGGTCTCTCACCTTACCAATGAATTTTATCCAAATGACTCAAGGCCTCCATAACTGCTGGAAGTCAGATAAACTTTGATCAGCAAACATAAACAGCAATTTGAATGTCAAAAGAACTAGCGCATTACAGTGTATTAAACAGGCATTTCAGGCTTTTAACACAAACAATCTTCCCAACATACAAGACACATTCCACTGAAACAACAGGTCTGCATACAACCAAACACTTGTAGAGGTGCACGCCTGCTGGAACGCACCTTGAGAGCCTCCAGAATTATGCTGGGCTTTGCGGTAAACAAGCCCTGAAGCCATTCCCCTAGCATACGTCTCCATGGGACCATTCTAAAGACTGCCCGGCTCTTGAGCTACGTCCCTATCTCAGAATAGAAACATGTAAGGACAAAAAAAAAAAAAATCAGAACAGCACAATCTCCTACAGCTGTCAAAACAGAAGACAAAAGTAAGACCAAAAACACAGCAGTGAAGGCGCGGGATAATGGTGACTTGCAACGTACTCACACCCAGGCGGCTGCAGTGTACGCTGCAGGATGGCGCTGGGCCATACCCCTTAGAGTCATCCCTGCTGCTGGGGACAGCACTGAGAGAGAAGCGCAGCACACGTCTATCGCAGACACGGGCTCCTGCCTCAGCTCATAGTCCCCAGTCCCGTCCCAAATCCCGTCTGTGCTCAGTCAGCACCGCCTGCCAAGAACGACAAAGCTGACGATGGCGGAAAGGGGAAAAATCAAATTTGCAAAAGTAATAAATACATCAATCTCTTTGGCCAAGGTGAACGTGGGAAAAATTCTTCAGGAGGGGCGTCACATTTAGTATGTTTTGCCAGATCATTACTCTTGTAATGCAAAGGGGAGAAACAGCAACACCATGTTTCCTTCTAATGACTCGCCTCCTTTATCACAGATCTCTGAAGCACCAAGTAATTTAGTAGTTGCTATGGAAACTGCTCGTTTTATTGAACAGCCCTGGAAGAGTCAAGAGGTATCATCAAACTGGCCAATTGTAAATTATTTCCCTGCCAAACATCTGCTTCGTTTTAGTTGCCCTACCACTTGTCTGTTTTGTTGTTAGAACAGCGTTTGGACTGACTCCAGGATAGGTGTCATTCTCCACTGGGGCCACAACAGGTAAGTCCCCAAACACTAATTTTCATGCTCTAATACACTGTAAAATCCTTCACACAGGGGAGCTGTACTGAGGGCAAACAGCTCAGTGACCAGGACTATTCCTTCTCGCATACATCAGCACCGACCTGAGACAGCGGGAACTAGCATGAAGAGTCAGTTTTCACCATGATCCCCAGAGGTTTGGTGCTGCTGCTTCCAACAGCCATGAAATGAATAACCTACCAGGCTGATCCACTTGTGCCTTCGGAGAAGGGACGAAGCAGCAGCAGAAGAGCACCCATCCCAGTGCTCAGCTTCACAACCCAGAGACAGGGACGGTCTCCCTTGCTAGCACAGGTCTGTGCTCCGGGAACAAAGAACACTGCCTTGCCTGCACTGGACTGCCAGAAAACAATGCAATCTACCTTCCTTTATTCATTGCACAGAAATTAACACCTGAAATTACAAATGCCAGTTAGCAACATCTATTCCTACAGGCAAGGAGTACCGGCTGCTTTTCCAACTTTGCTATTGAACTCACTAGATTTGTTTCAGTCCCACAAAAGTGCCTTGCTTTCCAAATTCCTTACTATCCCCCTTTCTTGATTTGTGTCTACTGCAAACCCCAAAGCATCAGCAAAAAGTAAGAAGAATGTAGGAGCAAGGTTTCCTCTACCATGGACACAAATAGCTTTTCAGTGCAGAGGCACTCCCTGCTTCCTTTCCATGGACAGAAAGCCACTCTATGCAGCATCACCTGGAAATCCTTATTGCAACATCTTGTACCTTCAAGTTACAACTGTACTTAATTCAAGTAACTGAGGTGTGCAGGAAAGAACATTTTATTACAGAACATACCTGAACTCAAGAGGNACTCTACGCAGCATCACCTGGAAATCCTTATTGCAACATCTTGTACCTTCAAGTTACAACTGTACTTAATTCAAGTAACTGAGGTGTGCAGGAAAGAACATTTTATTACAGAACATACCTGAACTCAAGAGGCTGCGCGTTCTCCAGCAACAACCATGCCCAAGCTCCTTGCCCAGGGCAAGCCAGTAAGGGCAGCCTCTGCCCCTTCCCCACACATTCTCTCCATTCTTCATTTGGCTGAAATTATCCAAGTGATGACGAAGAAATCAAAACCTACGTCTGTTTAGACAAGTTCTGGTCTTCCTCACACATCCTGTGAACTCCATTACTTCTGTAAAGTCCTGGCTTGGAAGAAAATATTCTAAAAACTCTGAGGCATCTGGCACACCTTGGTATGGAGACTCCAACCCGTATTCAGCCTTTCCATCCCAGGAAACCCCAGAAGAAGTTAAGACACTTCTCTGCACATCCACAGGATAAATCTCCGCTTTGTCAGGTGGTGAGTTCATAATATTAATTTTGGTTCTCTTTTCTAAAATCATCCACCACGCACTAAAACATCCACACACCAGAACACAGCACATACCTTAGCACTGCTCTGTCGGGACACACTCAGCAGAACAAGAGCTGGAATGAGCTCTTTGCAGTGGCCACAGCCTCAAGCAGGGCCAGTGAGGACTAGGGCCTCTCGTGATGCCGGGGCTCTCCTGCTTGCAGAGCATAAGCCTGGACTCCTGAGAAAATTATCAGTGGATGAGATCGGTCAGATCAGGCCTCTGTCCCTAGTCACACACACTCAGATTCTTGCGTTATACTGTTGTTTAAGACTTGCAGTCACAGTCTGAAGTCTCTTTGGAAAGCAGGTCCCCCAGTGACTTGTGTGACACTCTTTAAAAAACCTCTCTACCCAATGAAGACTAATGATTTTAGCTTTAACAGAAGTCTCACAACCGCTCTGTCCCCTGAAGACAGTAAGCTGCCTGCACAGGTCAAGGGCACGAGGTGAACCCTACGCACATCTCTTCTCTTCTGTGACTGGCACCATGTCACTCCCACTCTGCAAGAAACATCATCAGCTAAGCCCTGAAACACGCAGCAGTGCAAAGGATGGGCCTGAGCAGACGGCGCGTGGCCAGAAGTTTCTCAGTGCGTGCCTGGTTCCCTCTAGCAACAAACGGGCTCTTCCCAGCACAAGGGGCCTCAGAGCAGGTGGAGGGAGAAGCAAAACTTAGGTCAAGTGAGAGAAGTCCAAAAGGTGCAGAGGGTGAAGGAAGGGACTGTCTTCTCATAGCTGCTCGTAATGTTAGGACTGTACGGAAACTGCAAATCGCGCAAATACAGTTACAAATACAAAGCCAAAGAGGAACATCCATGTGTCTCAGTTACTTCCAGCTAACAGGAACGCATTACTTTTGGACTCTGATGCAGGCAGGTGCCAGGTTGTAGGAAAGCTTCCTTATCTACAAATACGGTGGGACGTGCCCGGCAAAGAGAGGCCACACACCTCCGGAGGCATGGACCCGGGAATGCTGAAGGAGAAGGCCAAGCGCCGCCCTTCCCCAGGGCCAAAGCTGGGCCAGAGGACGGTAACTCCCAGTTTACCGAAGCTGCTCAACAGCAGAATGAGCTCAAATGTTAGTTCTCTCCCAATTAACAGACACAGCGACGGCCCCTACAAAACCAACAGCATGAGGTTTTCAGTACCGAGGATCTGTTCGGCATTCAGCAACTAAACCACTCACGGTAACGACCACTGCACAACTGGCTCTTGCTTCAACTGGGAGCCCCCCAGGACAGGCAGAAACCAAGCAGGCACACGCCACCTGCAGAGGCCTCATCAGCAGTGCTCCCAAGAATAAACCCTTCGTTAACTACTTCTTGCAACTTCCTCTTCCACTGACCTCTATTTTGGCACTTCCACAGGACATTTTCTGAAAAACAGTGTGTTGCTGTTTCATTGCGGCACTCTTGCAGGATAACGCAGCCATGGCGAAAGCTAAAATGTACCTCTAGGAAACGAGAAAGTTAGTAATAACTACAGGTTGTTGAGGAAATCTCCAGACAATAGGGATGGCTGCGGCCTCCTCGCTTTACGTGAACTGTAAAAATCCAAACAACCTCGGCAAGAGTTTTAAGACAGTAAGCAACAGGAAAATTTCCTCCACAAGGTACCAAGGAAAAGCCACTACAACAAAGAGCAGCAAGCACTGCCTGCTGCTTGCCACCAACCTGCAACTCCCATCAGCGTGCTAGGAGGCCAATAAGCAGGCTTAGTGAATAATTGAAGACACAGTAACGAAACCTCAGAATGTCACAGGCATAATGCAGTTTTGTAGGTTTCCTCAAGAAGCCTCTGAATTCCCAAATAAGACACACTGAATAATTTACCCCTGTGTCAATACAGGGTCAACTGCTGTTCACTTATAGCCAACGACTGTCCAACACGCTTCAGGACGCTTGAATGGGTCTGAACAGATTAATGAGCAGGGTCCAGAGGGAAGAGGTGATCAAAACTCAACCTGTTCACCCCCCTGAACACTATGCTCAGATAAAAATGCACAGACCCAGCAGTCATGCCGCGTGCATGAGGCCCCACGGGTTCTGAACCTGCCTTAGTGCTGCCCTCATCCCGGTGCTGCTCCTCAGCAGCAAGAGAGCAGGAAGCTAACCTGTGCTGGGCTGGCTCCAGGCTGGCATTTACCGCCCCGCCACCCAGACCCACGCTCGTCCAATTCGAACCCAGAAGCTCATCCTAGTTTACGGCACCCCACCAGCTGCATCACCCACAGCACTGGGCAAGCCAAAGGGCTCAGCCCCATCCTTCTGCTCTAAAACACTCCCTCTCATACAGCTAACAAAGAAAGTCACCCCAGCAATCTGACTTGATGGTCTTGTTAAATAGGAAGCTAAGTACATTTGAGGAAAAATAAACATGACTGACAACATGAACTCCGAGTCTGCTTCTTTTAATCTGCAATACTCCCTGTGGGCTTGTGGCTTCACAAAGCGGCGTCTGCTGTCCTGTATCGAAGCCCATCCTTCAGCTGCACACTGACACAAGCTGTCTCTGCAGAACTGCTCCGTGAGGCAACGCAACAAACCTTCTGCAGACCCACTGCGTTCACACGCCAAGCGCTGGCAAACAGAAACGCTGCGTACAGTGTTGTGGCCTGACGGACAAAAAATCATGAGAATGAACTCATGCACGTAGTTGTATTAGAATTCCACATCAGTTTCCCAGTGCTGCTGCAACTGCCTGGAGCACAGCACTTGCGGCTCTGGCGAAGAGGCCCACTTTGTTTAATTACGCAGGTTCTTCCCAGCATCCAAAATTAACAATAGCAGAAAATCTGTTACGGTCTGTAGTAACTGGAAGTCCCCAGTCACAGCCCAATGATATTGAATACTACTCACTGAGCAGAAGAGGCAGTGTCCAGCACAGCAGAACTCAGTACCTAAACGTATGTGAAAAAACAGGTAACATACCAGGTCAAGAATAAAGTGTGAACAAGGACAAAGACCCCACCGAAATACTACTTCTAGGATGATGAGCACTGCACAGCCTTTGCCTAGCCATCATCTGGAGCTTGCCAGGTATTTAACAGATTTTAACAGCTGATTTTACTGGTTTCGTTTTCATTTTTTCACATTTTTAGCATTCACTGATGGGAGGCACACGTGCAGCCATCCGCAGCTGGTCTGCTTGACCAGTAACTGTATGCAGCCGGTACAAATCTCTGTATTTCCAAGGGAAATCCCCCAATTACCACACCCAACCACCCATGATAGGATCAAAGAGCACAGCTCAATCTGTCTTGGAAATCTGCTTTCCCAGAAATCTGCTTTGGATAATATGAATACACAGGCGCCTAAGACACACAACAAAGCTTGCAGGATTTAAGTCAATTCTCAGCCACCAAGGACTTACCCACATCTAACAGTCCTGAAGCAGCCCTCATCAATACTAACTGACCTGGTGGCATGAGTAATTACCTCCTAGTTCATCCTTTAAATGACAGAAGAATTCTTCTCAGCTGAGCTATTCCCCTGAGCATCATCCTGGGACGAAAGAGTAGCGTATCAGAAGCAGAGCTGTGTGCTTGTAGCTTTCCCTGCAGGAAAGGCAAGCACTCGCTAATGAACTCCCCTTTCTGCCTATGCTTGCATTGGTTTTGTAAAGTATTAGATTACCCAAGGAAAAAAAATAAAATGTCATACAACTACACTGCGCACACATTCTTTTGCCTTCGATGATAGTAAATGCTTTCTATTGTTTCTCTTAAAAATATAATTTAAATGAAAAAAAACTAGAGATTTGCAGTCAATTTTGTGGGTATTAGTTATTTCTGTTCATTTGTAAGACACAACAAACTCTTCTGTAAGAGACTGCTTGGTCCGCTATGCTAACTGATCCTCACTGCTTCTGCACCATCTTTTAGCAGAAGCTCCATTTCTTTCTCAAGACTAGACACATCCAGAATGCTTTCACAAATCTCGCATGCGGCCCAGCTCTGCTATCTGCTGCCAAGCACAACGCAACTGAACGCGGCAGCGGTGCAGCACAGTCACACTGCAAAGGATTCCAATTCACAGCTAGGACTAACCCTTGGAAGCTTCACCTCAATAAGGCAAGTTACACACCAAGTTCTGTACTCATCACTGCTTTAAGCTCCGGCTCCCAGTTACCATACGAGGTCTCTAAGCTGCATGCAGGATCTGACCAACAGCACTCAAGAATTACTTTATTTACGATCATCAAGGTAATGCTGAAGAAAGCACTAAGCACCTAAATACCATCATTCAGTTTATGAAGAGAAGCCCAAACCCTTGCTGTTCACGGGGAACATCCACACACACTGTGAATGGTCCAGACCCACAGCCTGGAGCGGTCGGCACCCAGTTCAAAGGCTCCTAGGTGCCGTCACCGACAAAGTGGGACTGTGCTCACGGTGATCTTCAGTAACTCAATACAGAGAAGAGTCAAACAATGCCTGGCTGCTAAAAAGGGAGATGGAATTATTTTAAAAGAAATGTAAAATGAGAATTAAGAGTCCGGGAAGATTTGGTCATTGAAATGACAATGTATCAGACAAAGGCAAAAGACAAGGAGCGAAGAAATCAAATTCACTTAAGTGTGCACGTGTGTGCGCTCATGCATATGTAACAGGAAACGAAATCCAGCCGCAGATCAATCATGCTAACATCGCATTAACATCAGAGAATTCAGCTTTGTGTTAGCGTGTGTACACCGGTATAGAAACAGAGACGTAAGGAAAGGTGCAATTACCACAAGTGCACCAGGGTCACTGTGTCCCTATACTGTCCTGCAGCAGCTTTTTCTGCAGATCAGTCAAGCAGTCTTTCAATTAATTCTTGCATAATGAAGAGAAAAACAGGAACATCATTCTTCAGGTCTTTGCTAAATACTTCAGTAAATAATTCCAAGCGTTTCACTCTTTATATGGCAATCGTTCAAGGCATCTATTCTTTCCATCACACATCTTCAAATGTACTTCTGATCAGGGTGCCACGTGTCAACAAGGAAATCACTATGCAAGACCACAACCACCACACCGGGTCTGACAAAAGGTCCCTGCAGACCTGTCTGTGCTTCTAGCAGCAGCCAGCAGTGGATTCCACAGGAGGACCAGGGCAGGCACGCAGCAACCATCCCCAAAGCACTTCCCACACCCCACCTACTTCTGACTCAGTATAACCTGGAAATGAGAACATGCACTACATTAGTTCTTTCTTGTATTTTTAACTCCTTTGGAAGTTTTAATGCTGTATGTTTCTTCCACAGCACAGCTGTCCACACCTGTACGCTACAATAGCTGCCGGAGCTTAAAGGTGTTCCAACGATGCCCAGGAACTCCAGGGAGATTGAAAGCAAGAGCTCCCGCGAGACAAGAGTTGCTTTAAACGGAGGCATAGCCAGGCCCTACCTCAGTAGCTGGAGACATCTCTCTGTCACATTAGGCAACCAGACTTCACAACCAGGGACCTGGATAACCAAGCGGGGTATACCATGGATTTCCTTCCTAGACAGTAGTGTTGGATCTCAGACTACTGGCTCGACGTGATCTCGGCCAAGGCACTCCTCTCTGTATTGCAGCTGAACAGATCTGCAGAGAAGAACACCTACCTCTCTTTGCAAACAATGCAAGACCTGTGTGTAAGGAAATGCTTTAAGCGCGGTTAAGCGGGAGACAGAAGTCTCGTCATGGCTCCTGGCATCACGTAGGAGAGTTCTGCAGAGGTACATCCTCCATTTAACCAGACCATAAATACGTGAAAGCTAAAAAAAATCTTCTCTTCATTGAAAAATGAAACAATTCGGAAGTGCCTTTTTCTGGGAACATGCTGCTTCCACTGCAGCATGACAGAGGTTGTTTTGAACTTACTGCTTTGACTGGATTCAGCTGTAAGTAATTAAATTTAGTCATAGAAGTCTAATCTATAAATGAAACCTACAAAAGCAATTACCGTAGCTTCCATTAGATCAGTAAGCAACGGCAGCTCTGTTTGATGTAAACCAAAAGCAACATTATTCACACCGCACGAGAAATCACAGTAACTCAGTCCCCTTCCAGACATTTGCTTGGAAAATTACAGTTTTCAGTGAAGAGTCACAGGTTATAAATTTCAGACGTACTTTGCTCCTTCCAGTTTAACGGCCTCATGGGTAAAAAAGACAATCGTATCATACAATTCAAAGGCACTATTTTTGCTCCTGTTCTGTACTCAGAAACCAGACGAAGGAAAAGCTAAATTAAACATGCAAGAGATGGGGTTACTAAGCATTAAGATATTTTTTTTTAAAAAGAAGTATTTTTATACATGCTTTTGCTCCTGCTGGAATCTAGACTATGCAGAAGCTGACAGACCTGTGAAACAGTTGCTACCTCTCAGCCCAGGCCCTGAGCATACACACTGTCAATTCTCAAACCATCACTGTAGAAGTTGACTTGGAACAGCAATTCTGGAATGGAAAGGAAACAAAAACACCAAAGAAACCAAATTACCAGCTAGGACACTGGGAAGCACAGCCTTCTGCTCCCACTTGAGGGCACCACGAGGAACATGCAAGTAAAAATTAGTACCTGGCAAGAACACCTACCCCAAACACAGCAGCAAGTTGCAAATGCAAAACTATGTGTCGTAGCCAGAGGAGACAGCATATCCTAGAGTTAAGAAGACTACCTGACATTTTCCATGTCATAATCTCCATTTTCTGACACAGAATTTTGCCAGACTGATACAGCTGACATTTTCCATACTGGTTATGGACATAAGACTAATTACCAAAAAAATGTGCTAAATGGTACAGCCATTTGTCTGAGCAGGATCATGGGGACTTTTTTTTTTAGTTTTAAAAAAAACCCAAAAAACAAAATTAAACCCCAGTTATTTAGTTTCCCTCTGCCTCCTCCAAAATTTGGAACCAGAGTCTGAAAATAAACAAGAATGTCAGAAATAAATTTGGCCAACCTGCAGGTCTTATACTCGGGAGAGTCCTGGCACAGTTCAGCAGTTACCTGACCATCCAAGGCCTTTACGGGTATTTTCTCACCTCAATGCTGCAAGATGTGGTGGGAGGATGTTTTCTGGGTTTGGGTGGGTTTTGCCTTTTAATTTTTTTTTAAACACATCTTTTGAGTTACACTAACAAAGTAAATTGAAACAGTATTAAAATACTAAGTTTTTTAAAAAATCAAATTCAAAATGCAAAGAATGGCAAAAATGAAGGTGTACAGACAACCAGGCCTTCCATGTACACATTGTCTTTTTCCCTACTAATAGCAACACGTCCCCTTCCCCCAGCTAACTGTAAAGAACCAAACCAAACCAAACCCACCTAAAACATCCCAACAAACCACTATAAACAAACTCTGGCACTTCCTACTAGATGAAGGGCTGTCTGACCCAGCAGCCTTCAGGCCTTACACACTCCTCAGTTCGTCTTTAGTTCCCTCCTACCGATCCCACCAGTCTTTTACTCTTTAGGGTCACATTCTACGCACATCACGCTCCGTATCCTAGTCTGCATGGACTCTGTAATCAGTGTTGAACAAGTAACAAAGCAGGATGTACCTTCAGCATAATGAAAATAAACTTTTGCTTGCTGCCTCCTGCCTCACAGGGGAAATCCCAGGCTTCCGCATGCAGTACGTACACCACGCAGATGAACAAAAAAACAGAGGGAGAGAAACAGTAGGGATTTCCCACTCTAAGGAAGACGTCAGGACCCTATCTTTGCAGGACCGCTCACCCATGAGCTGTGTACTCGCAGGTGTGTTTATACCGCATGCTGAAGGTAGCCAGCGCATGTTCTTTCTGCAAGGTGGAAAGAAAAGAAACAACCACAATTGCATAGCACCAGGACCAAACTAATAGCAGCTGTATTTCTGCTACGCTTACCTCCAGCAGAGACCGCAGGCAGGATGAGCCTGTACCTGCAGGACGTGCCACGAGGCAGCACAGCAAAGAGTGTTTCACACCCCACACGCTGCACCACGAGAGCCGGTTCTAGACACCGCAGTCTGCCTGCGACATCTCCTTTTCCCCTCCATTTTCTATCTTTCTGCACAGGCAAAGACATGTACTGGCAGTGCAGCGCTGCCTCATGCAGGAGAAACAGCTTAAATGTGCTTCCTCTTGTCAAGAAGATGAAGAGCCTGTGTGCTGCTGGATCTGCCGCATGCTCATCAAATTTGAATCCCCAGCTAGAACTGCAATCCAGGGACCTACGTAGCAGAAGGTCACTGCACTAAACTCCTCCACGCTCGGACATCAGCATCGCCGTCAATATTACAACGCTCACCCCTTCATGGTATTGGCAAGTATAAGAACCTGTTCTTCTTTATCGCACTCCCTTTTACTTCACAGAAGAAAGGAGAAACGATAGTTTGTTAGCAAGTACAATGTAATTAACAGAGTAACAGAGATCAGAACCACCGCACGTTGTAAAATCTTTGCTTGGTTTTAACAGAGTTCTTTGACTATTAATGGCATTGTGCAATGAGGTCTGCAGAAGCGTGGCAGCGTTAGAAATGATTCACTGCCACAAGATCCTTCTCAACCAATATATTCAGGAATGCACAATTTTGCAGGTTTTTCCTGATCAACCTCTGTGCACACAAACACGGGGAAGACACAGAATCTGTGAGGAATGAACACAGATCCCCAAAGACTGAAAATAATACAGAGAGTTGCTACAAATATCTTATAGGACATTCACCATCAGATGTTCTAATTTTATATGTAACACAAAAATTGTGATTACCATTTGATAAGAAATGTGCTAGAGTGATTCCTAAATGAGACTGAATACACAGAATCTGCACATATTTATGCTACTGTGGAAAAACTGCAACGCAGCTGATCTCTGAAAAGTGGGCCATATGACAGTTTTCACACAATAGAGTCTGCGATAAGAAAATAAGTCAAACATACGTTAGTAGAGCAGGAAATCCTCTAACAATCTTTTCAGGACAACTACTTTGAACCTGGAGCCTCTTAAGCCTGACCAGGACAAAATTCTTTGAGGACCATCTTGGTATTTGTATTCTGACGTTGTGTTGGAATTCACTCCATGAAAAAAAAACCCAAAACCAACACCAACTTCTAACAGAAAACCTGAAAAATTTACTGTCTAGGAAAGCCTGCTCACCTGCTCAGAAAACTGCCTTCTTGCTAGCCGAACATCGACTGCTGTCTTTACATTAAGATCAGCAAATACCGATTCAATTACCAGGCAGACTCCTCACACAAGAGATCTTCCTTCGGGGAGATGGAAAAGCTTAGAGAAGTGGCACATTAAACAAAGATGTTGACACATAATTTTGTGACTGCGCGTTTCATGAACAACTGGGAGATCTGGTATAGTAATCCTGCGGAAAAGCCGCCAACAGTCACCACGTCCTCAACAAGAACATCTGCTCTATACACGGCAAACACAGTAGTCTCCCAACGGCGGGCATTTTCATGCCATACACAGCATTTTAACCCTGCAACCTCTGATCACGAACCTATCCTAGATGGGGATGCAGTAGTTCAGCAGAGATCTGGGTAGCTCTAAGTGTCTTCAGTAATACAGTCTCATTTTAAAAAAATACAAAGTAATTCAGCAAGGTTTAAATTTTAATCATCTCCTTTTTGCCCTGTCACACGACTGTTCCCAAAGGAAATTCTGCTTCAAAGCATCACTATTTCAGGCATCTGAATCAATAAGACTCTGCTCTGAAATACACCATGGCAAGGGAATACGCCATCCCCACTGCTTTTAAGTACACATGTCCCTATCGTACACATATACACCGATCCCCTGTTTTACACACACAAACACTCCTTACTCAGCCCACTACGTGCTCCCTTCATACCAGACGCATGCACGACTTGCCGCATCATGCCCCAGCTCCTCCTGGCTAGCACTGGACCGCATACGGCCGAGCATGGGCTGCTGAGGGTACACAATGGAGCGGACCTAGCTGTGGCTGTCGCTCAGCCTGCAGAGGCCACGGGGCAACCCGGCAGCACAGGCGACGATGACCGCTGGGAAGATTTAGGCATTGGCTGGACAAGCAGAAGTTAGCCCGGAAGCGAAAGTAAGCTGCACTATTCTCACTGTCCAGAAGTCAGAAGATTATACAACACAAGGACTGGACAAGTTCAAGGAGGAGCGATACCGTCGGCACGTCAGCAACAAGCCTGGGCCCTGTCCACGCAGGCAGGCAGCGGACTAACTTTGAAAGCAACTCTGGGATTTCAGAACTTGAAGTAACACCGAAGTGGAGTTGTTCGTAAGCCAGGTTTTCCGGCTCTATCTGCTGCGCCCTGTCTTGCAGGGCTGGTGGTGTATTCTCAGTCCACTGAGCTGCTCGTTCGCTCCTCCCAGTGATTCGTCTACTTGTGCGAACAGAAGTAAGCATTAGTACTTGAGAAGGCACCGATACACCGCACTGGTCTGAACACGTGCGTACAGGGGCTTGCACACCCGTAACTGCAGTTTGGTAATAATCAGCTCACTGTTTCACTGAACTTCTCACAGGTTTAATCCTTTTTTACCAGTCACATGAAACACAGTTGTCCAGAGCAGTTGTAATCTCCTCGAACTGGAGATTTATTATTCCTAGCTAGACAGGAAAAAAAAAAAAAAATCAGAGTGCTACGGCAGTTCATACTGGCAAACACATGGTAGAGTAACTAAAAGATCTGCTTTAAATGAACAATGGGATAGAAAATGCAGAGTTAGTGATGGCACACAACCCTGCTCCCAGGCTTTGGTACTACAACCAGCTGGGAAAGAAAGCTTTCAAGCCAGCCCAAAAGACCCCATACAGCCATCGCTTCAGTTAAAACAGGTTTTAGCTTGAAGGCAAAGATGCAGCTGGAACTTAAGTCCGCAATTTCCAAAATGTGTTTTGATCCATTAAGGTATTATGAACATTAGTAGAAAAGATAACCAGTCAGCTCATACAGAAGCCCAGACTCATTTAAAGGTTGTTAAAGCGATTCAGCAGGAGAGGTATGAATGTAATCGCCACGAGAAGCAAAAGCATGGGATGCTTAGCAGAAGGCATGCTTTTAAAGCAGCATCCTGGAAACATCATCTAAAATATCACTAACGCCTGCAATTGCTAACTCCGAAAGTGCTAGATCCCACTCTCATACCTAGGCTGTAGTCCAAACCTCTGAATCAAAGCGACACAACTACTGCCCTGTGCAGTACTTATCTTTTGAAACGCCAGATGCTTGCAGAAGGACGAACAGTACAGACAGGTGACCTCCATCAGCCTGATTACATTAATCCCAATGAAAAAGCCAGGAGAAGCCTATTTCTCACAACGTCCTGCTCTGGGTCTGCAAGTTCCAGCTAAGTCAGATGCTACGCCTTGTCGACACGGCCGCCAAGGCCAAAGATACGCACAACCATAGAGTCAGTTTTGCACCAATCTTGGCCTAATACGTCTACCTCTATCTGGAACATTCTATGTGTGTTCATCGGTAAATTGAAAAGCAGTAGCTTAAGTCATTGGATTTGTAGCAAGGGACAATTAAACACCCTAACTTATCTTATTGCTGGGAAATTTCCGTAGTCTAACAGCTGTTTACCCCTTGCTAATGTAAACCCATTGCCCCCATCATTCCACCCTGAATAATCTCTCCCCGACCCTTCCCTGTTTATACACATTCAATAATCACAGACTTTCATGTTCCCCGTTCTCTGTCAGTTATCCAAATGATACAAATTTAGTCCCTTTGATCTTTCCTCATACATCAGTCCCTCCAGGCCCCTAATCACTTTTTTCACTCTTCTCTGAACTCCCTCCAGTAATGATGTGAGTCTAATCCTCTGGAAGGAGAGGCTTTTGGCTTGAGCTCTTCACACAGATGCGAGCAGACTAATTCAGGGAGACTTCACAAGCTCCATGCTTAGTACTGTCACCAGCCGCCAAGCATTAAACTGTGACACTGAAACAAAGATGGAATTGTCTCATGAACACTAGAGATGCCAGAAGCTGAAAGAAAACACACCGAAAATTAAAACTACGAACTGATCAGCACTTTATACAGCCATCAGGACTCTGTGTGAGTAAAAGCCACGTTTAGAAGACAGGCACACTTGCCTGCTGGATGCTCTGAAGAGGCTAGGGTGACAGTCCCAGCACCTTACAAAACCGCAGTTCATGCAGCAGCTTCATGAGAAACACAGCAGGTAAATGCTGTAGACAGTAAGCACTGGGGTTTTGCCCAGAGCACCTGGGACTTGTTTAACAATTACCACATCATCTTCCAGTAGCTGCATTTCAGTGGCAAGTGACACGAACCCTGCTCATGCCGATAAAGTGCTTGGCAGCCCCCCAAAGGAGGAGATACTATTAATGCTTCCCCCAAAGCCCTGAGCACAAGGGCCTCCAGAGACTACGTATGCCCTGCCAGTGCCGTAACTCAAGTCCAGTTTTGGAGAGTTTCCAAATTTACAGATTTGTTGTTAACTGAGTTAAAGCCACACTAAAAAAGAACACACATACATATATTTACAATAGGATAGCTGACAAAAAACATTTATTGGCATACGCCAGCTGGTACGGCTGTGAAAAAAAGGTGCCTACTGCTTCCTTTCTAGAGACACCTCTTGTAGATTGGCCTAGACAGAACACAAACACAAGGCACAAGCAGCAAGTATAACATAACCGTGAAGAAAAGAACCTAGAGGTGGTATACACACAACTTGGTAAAGTCAGTTCAATAAAATCTAAAAGACAGTTATGTAGCAAGCTCTAACTTCACCCGTTACAGTTTGGAAACTGCCCTCAAGTTGGGGAAANAGGTGACCTCCATCAGCCTGATTACATTAATCCCAATGAAAAAGCCAGGAGAAGCCTATTTCTCACAACGTCCTGCTCTGGGTCAGCAAGTTCCAGCTAAGTCAGATGCTACGCCTTGTCGACACGGCCGCCAAGGCCAAAGATACGCACAACCATAGAGTCAGTTTTGCACCAATCTTGGCCTAATACGTCTACCTCTATCTGGAACATTCTATGTGTGTTCATCGGTAAATTGAAAAGCAGTAGCTTAAGTCATTGGATTTGTAGCAAGGGACAATTAAACACCCTAACTTATCTTATTGCTGGGAAATTTCCGTAGTCTAACAGCTGTTTACCCCTTGCTAATGTAAACCCATTGCCCCCATCATTCCACCCTGAATAATCTCTCCCCGACCCTTCCCTGTTTATACACATTCAATAATCACAGACTTTCATGTTCCCCGTTCTCTGTCAGTTATCCAAATGATACAAATTTAGTCCCTTTGATCTTTCCTCATACATCAGTCCCTCCAGGCCCCTAATCACTTTTTTCACTCTTCTCTGAACTCCCTCCAGTAATGATGTGAGTCTAATCCTCTGGAAGGAGAGGCTTTTGGCTTGAGCTCTTCACACAGATGCGAGCAGACTAATTCAGGGAGACTTCACAAGCTCCATGCTTAGTACTGTCACCAGCCGCCAAGCATTAAACTGTGACACTGAAACAAAGATGGAATTGTCTCATGAACACTAGAGATGCCAGAAGCTGAAAGAAAACACACCGAAAATTAAAACTACGAACTGATCAGCACTTTATACAGCCATCAGGACTCTGTGTGAGTAAAAGCCACGTTTAGAAGACAGGCACACTTGCCTGCTGGATGCTCTGAAGAGGCTAGGGTGACAGTCCCAGCACCTTACAAAACCGCAGTTCATGCAGCAGCTTCATGAGAAACACAGCAGGTAAATGCTGTAGACAGTAAGCACTGGGGTTTTGCCCAGAGCACCTGGGACTTGTTTAACAATTACCACATCATCTTCCAGTAGCTGCATTTCAGTGGCAAGTGACACGAACCCTGCTCATGCCGATAAAGTGCTTGGCAGCCCCCCAAAGGAGGAGATACTATTAATGCTTCCCCCAAAGCCCTGAGCACAAGGGCCTCCAGAGACTACGTATGCCCTGCCAGTGCCGTAACTCAAGTCCAGTTTTGGAGAGTTTCCAAATTTACAGATTTGTTGTTAACTGAGTTAAAGCCACACTAAAAAAGAACACACATACATATATTTACAATAGGATAGCTGACAAAAAACATTTATTGGCATACGCCAGCTGGTACGGCTGTGAAAAAAAGGTGCCTACTGCTTCCTTTCTAGAGACACCTCTTGTAGATTGGCCTAGACAGAACACAAACACAAGGCACAAGCAGCAAGTATAACATAACCGTGAAGAAAAGAACCTAGAGGTGGTATACACACAACTTGGTAAAGTCAGTTCAATAAAATCTAAAAGACAGTTATGTAGCAAGCTCTAACTTCACCCGTTACAGTTTGGAAACTGCCCTCAAGTTGGGGAAAAAAAAAATAAATCTTTCCCCCAAAACACAGCAACCTAACTTTAAAATTTTATTTTCCTGACGCCTATTTCTGAACTTTGTTTTTTAAAAGCTGTTTTTTAAACTTTAAACACTGTTAAAATATTGCTTTAATTAGTACTTCAATGGATGACTGCAGTCAAGTGGCACACCTTCATGTTCTAAGAAGATCTTTAGATTTTTTTGCAGTTTTCCTCCTTTTGTTACAAGTTTCTTCCTCTACCACCTACAATACAAACGGAGGGGAGCTGGAGACAACTTCCTTGTACAAGCTAAGAACAAATTTGCATTCCATGTGCTACTTTCACGCACTTTCACTACAACCACCCCGCAGCAATGCCACAACAGCTCCAGCTCCTGCCTTTTCTCTCCACCCCAGGCAGACAAAGGCAGGGACACAAGCGTCCCAGCCCATCTTGTGTTTTGTTACAGTCACCCCCTGGCTTGAGCAGGGAGCTCGAAAGGAGGTGGAGGAATAACGCTGCACGGCCAAATTTGGGTGGGATGCAGAGGAAAAGGAATGAAATGCATTAAACAACAGAACCAGATGAAGCGGTGGCTCCTTTTGTCTCTCTTCAGCACAACTCACCTCGAGAGCAAAACAAAGCAGCGGGATATCAGCACCGATCACTTCAAAGAGACGGCTACACTAGTTCCAGTACCGGAGAGACCTGAGACTACTAATCAGCAGTTAATTCTGATGCAGGGAATCTCACGGTAAAGAAAGACCTTATGTAGAAAGCAGCAGGTACATTAGGGACACCACAAAGTGCAGTCAGGCTGCAAAGACATCTGAGGCCACCTGAAGGGCAGACGGGCATGAAGCTTGCCTGGCTGGGGCTGATACTCACAGCAGAGTTAGGAACAATCTCCCATAGCCAATTTCAAATGTACAAGCAACTAATGAATTGAGAGGCATCAGAGCATGTTTCCAGGTAATACGATGCACACTTCAATGCAACGAAGAGTTCAACAGCAAGGTACTCCCCTTCTCCTGCCCCATGGGGAACTGACCCAGCTCACAGGAACACAAATACACACAAGCACATGCACAAAATCTGTCTGGTTCACCGACTTCGTCAACAGTACAGCTCCACAAACATCTGTGCTGGCCCTTCTGGCACAGAAACCATCCCCGAGAGGTGAATACCCTACAAGAGTGCTAGCAGCACATACCTGCCTATTCTGAAACCATAGCCTGCAAGGAAGCCACTATCTTCAGAGTGTGCTTCACGGCTTTACATACTGGCTGTGTGGCAGACTGCTCCAGACACGCTGCACATCGTGACAGGTATCTGACAACTGAACAAGTTTTCACATTGCACAAGGGCACCAAAGTCTGCTCGCTACACGCCTGTACAAAACACAAGACAACTCTAAGCTATCAAACCAAGGACTCTAACTTTGCTCAGTATTTCTGCTTTGACTTAAGGAGTTGTTCAACTACCCTACATTGATCTCTCTCTGATTAGAAATCCATCAGCACTTGTCCCGTATCCGCTTGAATGACAGCAAAACCTGAGTTCTCCCTATTCTTACCACCACCAGATAATTCACCACTAAACCATTCTAACCTTCTCAGTATATGTCATGTCTACACGGAAGCACGTTCAGTTGGTACGCAAGCTTTTCAGTGTCTCCAAATATCAGACTTGCGTATTAGTTCAATTGTCTCATCACAGTCATGCCAAATAAAGCTTACCGGCAGCCTTGAGAACTTCCTCAGAACCAGTGCCTGCAGAGGCAATACCAGAGACTGTGGACTGGGCATCCAAAGGCATTGCAGATAAAATAGTGCGTGGCATTGCTACCGAGATTTCAGAATTAGACAGTAATAGCTTTGAGACTCCGTCTGCTTCACCAGAAAGGACACAACGAACCATCCATGCTTCATCCAGCCCAGACAATAACCAGCTATTGGTTAGGTAGTCAGAGGCTGGTTAACTAGCACAGCCTAATCACTGGCCCTGCACACTCTAAGTCTGACCAAGAGAAAGTAAACTAAGTCCTGAGACTCTATGGTGACTGAAGAACAACTTAATAAAGCTTTATGAATTTCCAACAGAACAGCCCCTCTCAGTGGTATTTTCTATGTTCATAGTTCATTATTCATGAGGCTCAGAGGATCACAATCTTCTCCCAGCTTTTACATGAGTCAAAGTGTTTACACAACCCCTCTGCTAGTCCAGTTCCTCCTATAGTCTTGGCTACACAGCACCGGTCCTCCGTATTTTAGACTACTTCCCTTAGTGCATTTTCTAGTGAGAGCATAAATAAACTACAACAAATCGACTCTAATTTGACAACCAGTAAGTAAATACCTTTTAAATTCTTTCCACAGATGTGCTGCCCAATTAGCGTGATTCTTCACTAAGTTTAGAGAATAAATTTCTAATGAAGGAAGGTACCTTTATGAGAATCCACAGGACTCTGCCTGTTGCAGAAAACTTCGCATTTTATGCATGGGGATTACAGAGGGTCCCTTAGCATACTGGAATTGCACGTACTCCAATCTGATCGGTTACCCTCACAGCTGGATCCCATGCACACAACACCACTTCTCCTCTGGCCAGGACGCAGACCTCCTGCCTTCTCACACATCACGCTGAAGCCAGGAGAAGCCTTATGAAAAAAACAGATGGCAGAAACAGCTCAAAAGGCTGCATTTCAATCATTTAAAGGTATCAAGAGAGAGTCAGCTTCTGTTGGGCCACAATACTTTACATCCAACAGCTATATGCCTGGAAGGGCACAAGGTACTGTGCTATGAGCACAGAGGAGGCGGAATTCATCAAAGCAGGATTCAAACCAGAAAAATGCTGATGGAAGCACAGTGCTAGGAATCGCGGCAGCAGGCGCCGCCATCTCCGCGCCAGTTTAATGGCCACTGGTGATGCGTCTCCATGGCAGCAACGGCTGCAGTGAAACTGCTGCATGAGGAAGGATGGCTCCGACCATGGGAGGACCGGGAGTCTAAACAACCAACACTCCAGCTGCAGCAGGCTGGCTCTCTCCCTTCTATGCTTCCAATGAGAGACTTAGGATAAACAGAAATGAAAATGCTTCGGAAACTCGGGACATAACAAAGCCTCAGCACTTCAGACCTGTCCCTTCAGATGGAGGCAGAGTAGAAAAAAACCTGGTGCAGGGTTGTAGTCTGAAAACCCTAGGATAAGAACCCCTTAACCAGGTTCAGGTGATCTGGGGACAAGTGATTTTAATGCAGCTTTAAGTGACCTTTTCCACAAGTCAGGAGCTTCAGTGCTGTCTGCATCCAAACCGCCTAACAAGCCTGGGCTGAACACCTCGAAGCACTCAATGCTGTTCAAGTGAGAACATTATCTTCCAATGAAAATCAGTATCAGGCAAGGAAATGTTTGGGTTCCACTGGAAACTGCATTTGTCAAATGGATTCAGTTGGACACAGCAAGTCAAACAGCAGCAAATACAGAAGTAAGCAAGGACACCTCCTCGGGTAACTTCACCAACTACCACAGACCCCAGCAGACCTGGGACACAGCTCAACATTGATATAATTATCATTTTGACACTTGGTACAAATTGCACTAGGCATATTCTAGCTCCAAAGGGATGAACTAGCAAATCTGTATACGTGGCACAGATTATCTTGGGGTGGCGTCCAGGTTTTCCAGGATTTACGACAGAATCCCCAGGTCTTCCACAAAAGTGGTTAGGTCAACCACTAGCGGGACCATAAAGATTCCAATAATCTTGCTAATAAAGTCTCTGGAGACACCTGCAAGACCTGGGGTCACGGACACTGCAGTGAAACGCAAGTCTACAAAGAGCGTACAGGTTAGTGTAGCTAACATGAACATCTATAATGGGGCGAATCCTAGTTTTAGCTGCTTATTGGAACAAAAACATTAATCAGTCAATCCTGAGATGATTAACGGGATAAGATTAAGGTTAAAACTAAAAAATCTATTAATCTATCTAAGAAATAAATGTTGTACCTGGCAGGCCATCAGTCTTTTCAGCCTCAAGGGTTTAGAGGCTCTAAGCAAACAGGAGACTGACTCATGCAGCCAAAGGCTCTGCATGAAGACTAACTGAACTGTAATTTTCTTGCCACATCAGAAGCCACGTACATTCTCCCTAAACTAAGCAGGCTGTGCCATAGACCATCGCTCTAGCTTCAGCTGTAGCGGACATGACACACCACAACCACTGTGTGTAACAGGACTTGGGAGGGAAGTCTGAGCTAGTAAGAGGTTGCTATAGGAAGCAGGAAAATAGAGAAGTCAGCATCTGGAATGGCAGATTCAATTCCATGCCTATATCGTAACAACAATGAATTCAGCCCATACCAAAAGTTTTAGTCAGAAAACTAAATTCAGCCAGTCTGCCTGTTCTAGCCTGCCTATATGCTTGTCATTCAACTGTCACACTTATCCATTCGCTGTGTGTTGTGAGAGTAATCGGAAAGAATTTTAATTATGCCTAGGAAGACATACCTTCTCAAGGAGACAGAGACACACAGTCCACCTGCATCTTTCAGTCTAACTTCCCTTAGGAAAATGTCGCTCTAATGTGTTATTTCAAATCAGACAACCTACCACACAGAGCAGCTCTCCAGACTTCCTGCTCTTTAAAGCCATGTAGAGAGCCAGTCAAGATTGTGAGAGCCCAAAGACGGCCTATTCAGAGGGATGCTGAACCACAGAAATGAGAAAAGAAATCCTGAAGATGCTGGGGTCCAGTACTTTAGAAATGCAGATCTAGGAATATCAAGAACATTATCACTTTGACAAAGAATGCAGCTCGATACACAACCCCGACATGAAATTACATAACAAACCATACCCTGGCACTGATGAGAATGCTCAGTTATGAAGATTATAAAGTAAAAATATGGTTGGATAACTGGAATCAAATAGTAATATAGTGCCTTGCACTCTTTACAAGTAACTAGAGGTTGTTATGCCTGCTGGATATCGAGTCCAAAAGGCTCAGCTTTAAGTATTTACTTTGAGACTTATCACAGATGGTTTTCCTCAACAGCAGAACTAGAATATGAAGAAATACCAGGAAAGCAAGCTAAAGAGCTGTCAGACCTGAAATGGTAGCCACCACAACCTATCCTGCACCCACTTTCCCAAGCATCTTACAGACAGCACCATCCAGAAGACACAACCGTTGCCAATGCTTTCGTGGTTTGGACTCTGGAAAAACCGAGAATAAAATGACGACGATTCAGCCTGTATCCAGGAGTCTCAAACTTCAGCGTGATTGTAACTAGACAGTTACAGTCACAACCACATCAAGACCTCGCCTCAGGTGAAACTGAACAGATGTATTTTTGCTGCAAAGACCCTTGTTCTTTAACAGTGGGAACCAAAGAGCATTCCCTCTCTCCCAAGACTTCTGTGTGTCAAAGAAAACTGGGGAAAAGCTAAAGTAATTTCTGGGGAAATCAGTAATAGGAAGAGCATTGTACTGCTCTTTAGCAGAACCGTAAAGAATTTACCCCACCTTTCTTCTTCACTTAAGAATCACATACTAGATTCTCTTATTACAAAACCTGCTTATTAGTCACCAGACCAACGAGGCACATGGCTGTCCTCTGTAACGTGCTTCCCCACACCAGCTGGCTCCTCTACCCACATCGGTCTGATGCAGCTACCATCATTAACCTCCCAGGGAGAGCTCCTCCACTTTGCTGGAGACCAGATGACAGCCTGGTTCACGTTCGTTCCCGACGTGCCGATCACAGTAACGTCTGTCAACCTCCCAGGCTGCCCTGAAAGGCTGACACCAACGCTCCAGTGAACTTCACCTCCTGAACCGGAACGGCTGGTTACGGCACCGAGCGCGACACCCACGGAGGCCAGAACCACCCACCAAAGCACCACCGCACTTTGCTCAACTCCCACTTCTTTTGGGAAACACAGTCTTGACGCAAAGCCACCAAGGGCAGAAGAACAAGCCACACACAACTTGTTCAAGTATTTCTTTATGGCCAAGACTGTACATTTTTCTACTTCAAGTGAAACTTTCAGCCATGAGCCCTTGTTCTGCCTTATCTCAGGAAACCACTGTTAGGTGGGAAGCGACAGCACAATGCAAACTCTCCAGCATTCAAGTGTATGGCAGGACTTTCACATCCGGAGCCTTTTTTGTGGAGACAGCAAAAGTGCTGAACAGCGAGATGGGAGTCGTAAGCACAAATATGGCACCGCCTTCTGCCCAAAACAGCTTCTGTTCACAAGGTCACTCCCTATAATCCTGTCAGCTCTGCCCAGCTGTAGGTCAGGAATCACGCACGATGCTACGGCCTGACACTGCAACCAAAACATCCCAGTAGGCAGGAAGGCTGCTGGTGAATAACCGCTCCAACAAGGATCACACCTTGTAATCCAAACTGTCAGTTCTCGCTTGTTTGATCACGTCATGTCAGGAAAGAATGGAAAGAAGGGAGTAACTCCCTCCTTATGATAAGCTGCATTGTGCTGGGTATCCAAGGAACCTGCAAAAACAGCAAACTACCCATGTTCCCCGAGAAACCACTGACAACCTGCAGTGGGTTGACCCTGGCCAGCAGGAAAGTACAACACAGACACCCTCTCGCCTCACGAGTGGAACACGAGAGAGAAGAGCAAAGCCAAGAAGACTCATAGGTCAAGATAAAAATAGTTCAATAAGCAAAGGAAAGACAAGAAAAGAAAAAACGAGTGCTGCAAAGGCAATGACTGACCACCTCCCACAAGCAGACCGATGCCCAGCCAGACTGAGCAACAGCTACCTTCCCAGAAAGCCCTCCCCTCGGTTTGTATAGCCAAGCATGATGTCATACGGCATGGACCATCCCTTCAGTCAACTTGGGTCAGCTGTGTCCCCTCACAGCCCCTCCTCCACCCCAGGGACAAAGTGAGAAACACAGAAGGCCTTGATGACGCACAAGACACTGTTCAGCAACAGCCAAAACACTGCTGCATCACCAACACTGTTTTGATCACAAATCCAAAGTAGCACCATATTCCACCCAAGCCAAACCCAGCACACAGCCCTATGCCAAACCAACACAGCCACACCATCCTCCTCAGCATGTAGCTCACCTGTCAACCACGGCATGAACGCTGTGTTTTTCAGGACACACATCAAAAACCAAACCAAAAACCTAGACGTCCAGTTAGTCTACTCGTGCCGACCAAGAATGAATCTGACACGATGCCCTGAACCTCTGTAAATAATTTAGCATGTGGATGGGTTTACCGTCAGCCCTACTACTTGGTATTTGTGTGGTTAAGCACAGCCAAGCATGGGCAGTGAACTTACAAGCTACTGAGCACATCAGAGCACAACATGTAACCTCCAAAGGCGCCCCTCTGGGATGACATAAAGCCCAGGAACAACCGTGGCTTTGGGGAACTTTACGTCTCTCTCACCAAGCGCCTGTGCAAGATATTAAGTCTTTCCCTATGTTCTTTACCCACCAAAACATAGTTTTCTATTCATTCTAACCACTGCACACATCCATGTCCAAAACAACAGACCTCCAAACTTTGGGGAGAAAGGCCCTCACAGGAAAAAGCCCGCAGAGGACAGCAACTGGGCCACTGGAGCATCTCCTTACTAACTATCCCTGAGTGCCCGTTTGCTATGTAACCAAGGGAGAAAGCATGTCAGATTTCAGCAAAGTTGTCTTCAGCAGCTTACGGAACGCTTCTCTANACCGATGCCCAGCCAGACTGAGCAACGGCTACCTTCCCAGAAAGCCCTCCCCTCGGTTTGTATAGCCAAGCATGATGTCATACGGCATGGACCATCCCTTCAGTCAACTTGGGTCAGCTGTGTCCCCTCACAGCCCCTCCTCCACCCCAGGGACAAAGTGAGAAACACAGAAGGCCTTGATGACGCACAAGACACTGTTCAGCAACAGCCAAAACACTGCTGCATCACCAACACTGTTTTGATCACAAATCCAAAGTAGCACCATATTCCACCCAAGCCAAACCCAGCACACAGCCCTATGCCAAACCAACACAGCCACACCATCCTCCTCAGCATGTAGCTCACCTGTCAACCACGGCATGAACGCTGTGTTTTTCAGGACACACATCAAAAACCAAACCAAAAACCTAGACGTCCAGTTAGTCTACTCGTGCCGACCAAGAATGAATCTGACACGATGCCCTGAACCTCTGTAAATAATTTAGCATGTGGATGGGTTTACCGTCAGCCCTACTACTTGGTATTTGTGTGGTTAAGCACAGCCAAGCATGGGCAGTGAACTTACAAGCTACTGAGCACATCAGAGCACAACATGTAACCTCCAAAGGCGCCCCTCTGGGATGAAATAAAGCCCAGGAACAACCGTGGCTTTGGGGAACTTTACGTCTCTCTCACCAAGCGCCTGTGCAAGATATTAAGTCTTTCCCTATGTTTCTTTACCCACCAAAACATAGTTTTCTATTCATTCTAACCACTGCACACATCCATGTCCAAAACAACAGACCTCCAAACTTTGGGGAGAAAGGCCCTCACAGGAAAAAGCCCGCAGAGGACAGCAACTGGGCCACTGGAGCATCTCCTTACTAACTATCCCTGAGTGCCCGTTTGCTATGTAACCAAGGGAGAAAGCATGTCAGATTTCAGCAAAGTTGTCTTCAGCAGCTTACGGAACGCTTCTCTAAGACATGATGCAATTAACTGCCAAGAAAGTGCTGAGGCAGGCAGAATTAGGAAGCTATAACAAATCAAGTATATAATCCTACACCATTTACATTTAGAACAGCTGAATTGCTTATAACTCAAAGCGCTGTAGCATGTTTACAACTTTATTTCATAAGATCTAGATGCCTTAGCCCTGAGCAGGACAGATGAAACAATCCAGCTTCAAAGCCAAAATGGCAGAAGACTCAAAAGAAAAGGCGCAGCTCTCCAGAGCGCCCTGACCTAGGTGGTAATACCTGCCATGCTGAAGCCCCCAGCAGACCCCCAAAGTCACTGTGAAAATTCAGAACCACTAAAGAATCACGATCACCCCAGAAGTTCTTGATTAGCTTGTAGGAAATTTGAGTAGATGCACAATATGGAGATCACTGGGTTCACTTTCACCTAAACACATTGGTGCAAGAGCTTCAATGCTCTTGGTACAATATCCAGTCAACCGGCAGAGAGAGAAGAGCAACTGTTGTCAAATCGTTAAAAAACACTTGCAACCTCCTGTATTCCCTCAGCACTGAAACAGACACCAAACAGCAACCACAACCGAAACAGTAACTATCGTTGGAATTAATTCACAGTATAAACAGTCTATCACTTCTTGCCTAAACTCTCTAAATTGTAATTGTCGTAAAGTTATACTCCCCGAGTTGGTGTATTATCCTGTAACAGAACATCAAGTGAGCTCTTCTGAATCACTAAGCTGTACAAAATGTCCTTCATCCCAAAAGTCTCACAAAACACTAGCTTTTTAAAAAGCAAAGGGAAGCGGGGATGGAAATGGACATTTCTATAGACTCTGTAGACTTCTACAGGAGTCTGTTTTTAAAAAAAAAAATAAAACTCAAACCAACAAACCCAAACATATACACAAAATCCCGCACTCCTTTCTCAAAAGGCAGTGAAGGCACAGTAAGACAAGATCCTAAGCTTAAGCTTAAGAACACGTACTATTCCGCACTAGTGTCTTCAGCAGTCCTGGCACAACAATGGTAGGGCAGACCCAGACCCAACAGCTACTGAAGACGAGGGGAATTCTCTGCTAACTCAGATGAGTTTTAGATGGGACCGCTGGGCTGAAACTGCTGCTGCTAGTTGCCCAGAAGACAACGCCAGTTAGCATGGAAAGCAACACACACAAATCCCAAAATGCTTTTAATTTCTGCCAGCTGCACAAAGCACAGAATAAATGCTTAAGAAAGACATGTAAAAGTGACCCTTGTACTCAAAAAACCATCACACAACCAGCTGCATTGAGCTACGCGACACACTGATCCAACGCTGACAGATTTTGCTAATTGCAATGGCTAGCCCTACCAACCTTAACTAGGACAGAAAAACGCGCGACACAAAGGAGCGCTGGACTTCCTCTCCAACGCTGCAGAGCCGGTCACGCTTATTTTTAACAGTGGGAACACTGTAGATTTCAAAGTATCAGGTACTCGTTCAGAGTCCACAGAGCTGAAGCACAGCTGGGGCTTATGCCCACATGGCAAATTTCTCTTTTTAATGTAACTTTGATACCAAGATGTGTTAAATCTTTGATTTTATTGGCAGATGTTGACTGTATTTGCCTAACCTCTGAAGCCTGCTGATTGACAGTGTTAATGCACTTTTTAATGGATGAAAAGGGAAATGACAGCTTTTGGCTCACTTTCAAGCACATTTCTTCACTGCAAAATACCCTATAGCTCAATCTGCTTTTCACACAACCTAAGAAACCCATTCTTTATTGTGTTGCTAATAACCGATGGCACACTGAAGAAAACAGGAGCTGGGCAGGAATACTTACTGAGGGAGCTACTTTATTTCCTCAAAGGAAGATGTTTTCTTCCTTTCTTTAATTTGAGCTGCATTGATCTGATCTCAGAAAATCCCAGACAGAAGTTAAAACATTACTTCAAAATAATCTCTCAGCTCTTTCTACATCAAAGTTTACCCCGAGACTTTTCAAGAAGAGCAGCGATGCTAACAAGAAGCTAGCAGTCCAAGTGTCAGAGGCAATCTGCGTGGACTGCGGTCCAAACACCTTCGAGGGTGGAGGGGCTGCATCCTTACACATGAAGGAAACTTTAAATGCAACAGCAACAAAAACTTGCAGCTGATGAGCCTCACTCTCACCATGGAGATGCAGCTGAAGGGAGAACGACCGCAAGTCCTCCAGCGCAACGCCTGCCGCACACCCTTCAGCTGCTTTGCGCCCCGTTAGTTTGTCACCAGTGCAATACTGCATAAGCCCCAACAAAAAACAGGGCACTGTTACCCCTGGTACTGAACACACACACTGAGCAGTAGCAGACATACATCACTTGGGGCTTAGGGACCGAAAATACGCAGAATGCGGGGAAGAACGGAACACAGAAGTGGAACAGAGTCATGGTCAAGAACTGCATCCCAGCAAGACTTTCTTCAGCAAGAAGTGAACTGGCATTAGATAAAAGTGTATCAGTTAAACGGATGAAAACTAGAGAGGAAAAGACAGTACAATCCCTACAGACAAAGCTCTGCTTTGCTCACCCCTTCCTCAGGTGGGCTAGAGGTTGTGCGACCCCAGCTACTAAGCTTCTGTGAGATTGGGCTGCCAGGTAAGGTCCACAGAATGCACGAGGCCACCTGGACAAACTGGGCAGCGCAGCAAGAGACCACAGCACCTTACGCAGTCTACTACAACCAAAGAATAAAGCAGAGATTACAGAGCATGCACGCCACCCAGCACAGCTTTCGGACCCAGCCCTGCACAATGCAGGTGCAGACACCACAACGTGCCTGCAGCTTCCAACCACAAACCCCCTCCGGAAACATCCGAGCCACCTTCACCATCTGTGTTCCGTTCTACTTCAGAAAACTGTAGAACGACTCAGGTTGAAAGAGACCTAACGAGGTCATCTGACTCGCTCCCCCTTTGTTTGTAGGCCACAAGCTGCTACTTTCTTCACACATGTACTCTGGTCCAGCTGAGACATGCTCATGGTGCAACGCTGAACTGATTGCGGGCAGGGGGGGAGCAGGAGGAGAGGCACAGGAACAAAACAACCACTTGAAAACGCAGAAAGTTCTGTAAGCAACCTAGGAGCCTACCTTAGCTGTACAGGCAACCATCTCTGCTACAAACAGCTTGATTATCACATCAGCACTTACAGAGAATACCANGTCCAAACACCTTCGAGGGTGGAGGGGCTGCATCCTTACACATGAAGGAAACTTTAAATGCAACAGCAACAAAAACTTGCAGCTGATGAGCCTCACTCTCACCATGGAGATGCAGCTGAAGGGAGAACGACCGCAAGTCCTCCAGCGCAACGCCTGCCGCACACCCTTCAGCTGCTTTGCGCCCCGTTAGTTTGTTACCAGTGCAATACTGCATAAGCCCCAACAAAAAACAGGGCACTGTTACCCCTGGTACTGAACACACACACTGAGCAGTAGCAGACATACATCACTTGGGGCTTAGGGACCGAAAATACGCAGAATGCGGGGAAGAACGGAACACAGAAGTGGAACAGAGTCATGGTCAAGAACTGCATCCCAGCAAGACTTTCTTCAGCAAGAAGTGAACTGGCATTAGATAAAAGTGTATCAGTTAAACGGATGAAAACTAGAGAGGAAAAGACAGTACAATCCCTACAGACAAAGCTCTGCTTTGCTCACCCCTTCCTCAGGTGGGCTAGAGGTTGTGCGACCCCAGCTACTAAGCTTCTGTGAGATCGGGCTGCCAGGTAAGGTCCACAGAATGCACGAGGCCACCTGGACAAACTGGGCAGCGCAGCAAGAGACCACAGCACCTTACGCAGTCTACTACAACCAAAGAATAAAGCAGAGATTACAGAGCATGCACGCCACCCAGCACAGCTTTCGGACCCAGCCCTGCACAATGCAGGTGCAGACACCACAACGTGCCTGCAGCTTCCAACCACAAACCCCCTCCGGAAACATCCGAGCCACCTTCACCATCTGTGTTCCGTTCTACTTCAGAAAACTGTAGAACGACTCAGGTTGAAAGAGACCTAACGAGGTCATCTGACTCGCTCCCCCTTTGTTTGTAGGCCACAAGCTGCTACTTTCTTCACACATGTACTCTGGTCCAGCTGAGACATGCTCATGGTGCAACGCTGAACTGATTGCGGGCAGGGGGGGAGCAGGAGGAGAGGCACAGGAACAAAACAACCACTTGAAAACGCAGAAAGTTCTGTAAGCAACCTAGGAGCCTACCTTAGCTGTACAGGCAACCATCTCTGCTACAAACAGCTTGATTATCACATCAGCACTTACAGAGAATACCAGGATGCAGCGTACATCCAGATTGTTCAAGCTACCCTCAATTTCCAGTGGACAGAAATCTAAACGCAAACAAAACTGTTCAAAAATCCAGTCAGATTTTGTTAGTGCCCAAGTAAATTGGGACAGAACAATCTTAAAGCCTCCCTAGGAGAGTAAGGAATTTCTCTGACAAAATAATTTGTTATGGACATCCACAGCAAACTGGGACACGTCTCTTTTTGGAGACAGCAAGGCATTTCCTACAATACATTTAAGTGATTCTGCTGAAGAAATAGGTTAAACTTTAACAGAATCTCATAAAATGAGAAATCTGGTACAAAAGATTCTCCTCCTTTTCTACTGGCTGGCACGCGAAGCTCCGTCAGCCCCACCTGGGCTGACTGTTGTTGCTAGTCTCAACTCTGGTCACAGAGCATGCTGTCATTATCAGGACTCTAAAGGTGGGGACGAAGGCACTGAACCTTCTTGTTAACGTGTCTGGAAGTCTACCAGTCATCCTTTACCCATCCTTAAGTCTACAAAAAGCTGGCTGCTCTTTTGTGTCCCTGAAACAGTCCTGAGGTCTTAAGTCTAATTATGAATCTCATTTTACTCTACGGAAGTCAACCCCAATGGCAAACATTGTCTGCAGCATCCATTCTATAGCAAGAGCCTGACACCTTCCCCATGCCTAGAAGCCTGTGACAGGGCAAACAGTACCATTAGCAGAAAAAGAGCATAACCTAATTCAGCAATAGCTGGCTGTAACAGTGGCCATTTATTTTGCAAAACTTCCTCTCTAGACAGTAATAGCAAGAACAGAGGCAGTCTTAAAAGAAAACTGCTTTTCTAAACACAGAGACGATTCTGTTGCGAGCGGTCGGGTTGTCTGCGAGACTCTGACCGAAGCAAGCTCACCAGCATGGTAAGATCGTAATGAAGGAAGCTGCATTCCAAAGCCCGTTGCTTTTCAAAGTCCTGTAACTCAAGTCCGCCAAAACTCACGGCTTTATGGCCCCTCAGTAAATTACAGGTGTAATTACAGGTGTAATTAGGAAAGAAGAACTCCCACTGCCAGGAAGGCACCAGGGACATGCCAAGAAACTAGCCAGTCTGCGGAGAGGAAACACTGTGGTACGCACTCCGCAATGTGGCAGACTGGCAAAGGGATTTCTCTGCCCAATATACCAGGTAGGGGTCTGCACCTGAGCAAGATCTAACATTCAGAACCCAGAGATTCATGAAAGGGCTCTCCAACCATAACAGATTAATATTTCTATGGAAAATGGAATGGTGCCAAGTCATAACAGTCTCTGTAAAGTCCTAATTAACATGAATAACACAGCTGGCTATTTTATGCATCAGCTGGATGTTTTATGTATCAGCCTTCTAAGTCCCTCCTTCCTGTCGCTTAGGAGTAAAAATAGTAGAGTGTTTTATGGAGGTTAATTCATGGCTGCCTGGGTGTCGTTCCACTTTAAGAGATGGCAGAATTGCCCATGCAGCCATCCGTATGGCAGGCATATGGATAGCCTGCCTCAGTGGTGTTTGCTGAAGGAAGTCACGAAACAGCAGGTTTGTCAGGGAAATGCGACTACTTGGCAGAGTATCAACAGAATTAACTTTCCTTCCATTCCAGACTTGGGTTTCAAGGTAGATGAGCTGGTATCATCACCTGGCAGGTTACAAGATAATAGGAACAGAAAAGAAAATAATATTGACAAGGTAAAAAGAGAAACACAGAAAACTCTGAAAGAAGCACAGCATTGCTAACAGTGAGATCACACGATTGTTTTATCACGCTGATGGCAGTTCAGCTCAGAATATATTTTGGCACGCTTCTTTACAAATACACAGCATCTGAATTAATCGGAGGCGGCAGCAGCTCCCAGAACCACATGATGTTGTTTGAGTCCTGTACCAGAGAAGCACCTCAGCCAACTAGCCCCACGCAGCCAGGTTACCCCCAGGGCTGCTCAGCCGCTTCTACAGCACAGAACCCAAGCTGAAGAGCCTGCCTCCTCTGAGCTAGATGTGTGCCCAGGGGCGCAGCAAATACAGACCTCTACCCAAGAAGACCCAAGGCAGACTGGCATTCAGCCATGCTGAGTAGCCAGTACTGGCCAGGACTGGGCCGGACACAAGCTCGTTTGTGTCTGGGCGTCTCTGCAGTAACACCTTCGGCTTACAGGGGAGACGTCAACAGCCCCTTTGGACACAAGGCACCCAGCCTCTCCAGACCACAGTGGGAGATTCCCAACAGTTCTTCAGGCACCAGCTCCAGTTCAGCCAGACTCACCAGCATCATACCCAACTGCTCCATCATGTCACCGGCAGGCCAAACAACTGCTTGTGTCCTGGAAAGACTCAATCAATTTGTACACTAACTGCAAGAAGTGCTTTTACGAACTATTTTCTGTTAAAAGGACAGAAATCACTTGCAGCTAAAGCCACAAAACTCAATTCTGACTCCAGACTTTCAGACTAGGCTGTCCCATAAACATTCCCATCTCAGCTCTATAATTTTGTTCCAACATAGTGTACAGCAGGCAAGAAACTAAACAAGCCTAGATCCGGGTTATTAAAACAGCTAAAGTCACCAAACTGTTCATGCTCCCAGGAAAGGCACATAAACGTAGTTTGCAATAAGATGTCACACTCTGGTTCATCTCACTATCCTTGCTTATTCCATTAAACATAGCAAGCTAGTAAATAATAAAAATAAGAATAAAAGAAACAATAAGCAAGAAGAGTTGCACTTCCATATAANCGTTCATGCTCCCAGGAAAGGCACGTAAACGTAGTTTGCAATAAAATGTCACACTCTGGTTCATCTCACTATCCTTGCTTATTCCATTAAACATAGCAAGCTAGTAAATAATAAAAATAAGAATAAAAGAAACAATAAGCAAGAAGAGTTGCACTTCCATATAATGGAAAAAAACGTTCTTGAAAACATGACTTACCAATCATCATAAAAAGAAAAAAAAAAGAAAATCACAGCAGTAACACCAAGGCTTGGGCCTCCCAAGTGTCACAGCGCCACCAGAGCCAGCAGCCGTATCTCCTGCGGGCCAGGCCAGGGTGGCACCGCTCTGCTCCCCTGGGAGAGGGGCTGAGGGCGCTGAGCCCCCTAGACCAAGCACGCTCTCTAAGGGTCAGGTCCCAGGCAGACCAGCTGCCGGCACAGCTCGCTGCACAGAGGCATGAGTGCCAGTGCGAGCCCCGGGGCGAGAAGTGCCACGAAGCCCGGGGGGCAGGACGATGGCAGCCTTCATCTGCACCAGCCCAAGCCACACAGCCTTGCCTTTGGGGATGAATTTGAGCTATACCGACAGCACAATCGTACCGCTTTAATACATATTCCAGGACAAATGCTGCCACCATTTTCAAGTGTGGCCAGCCAAAGAGTAATGGTCTCGGAGATGATTCCAATTAAACTGATGACACAGTCAGGTGTTTTATTATTTATAAAGTCCTGGTTTTCTCAGCACAGGAGAAAGCAATCAGAGAACATTTCCCTATTCATCGCTCAAAACCTTTTAAAGCCAGCATCCCAGCAAAACATCTCCACCATCCTGGGCTTCCACTGTTATCCCGCACTAGGTATTTCTCTAGGCTAGTTTTGGACCATCCTGTTCACCTCGACAAAAGAATCCTTTCCCCCTTCCTCCACACACATGCTCTCCTTCCCAAGTGGCTGAACCAGTCCATCCAACTTACATCAATAAATGGTACAATTTCACTTTGCCTGTATTTTGTCAGATTTGTAGGTTTAGCTGTTCCTGTCGAACCAAGTTCCAAGTTTCAAGCTAAATATATATTTAGCAATAGAAGCTGCTGCTGTTCTTACAAATTGACTCAGGAATCCCTATTACAAGGGTCCATTAGCCAGAGCAGAGGATAAACTTCTCTTTAAATAAAGTAGCACAGAGAAGAATATTCCAAATACGCTAAACAGCACTAATTTCATTTGGCAGCTGAGGACTCAATGTTTTCCATGCGATATCTAGAAGTGACATTCAAACTTGTCAGAAAGACTCCAAACCATGAAATTCTTTTTCCAGTGTTCAATTCAAATACAGAAATCTGATAATCATATACAAATACAGCAAGATAATAAACTGTGCAGAGCAGTGTCTACAAAGCCAATTTGACACAAGTTTGGTTCTCTGCAAAAGAGGACAGAGCCATTGGCCTTTACGTACATGGAAGCACTGTAACACAGTACCAAGCAAGGCTGTCAGCCTTGCCCAGCGGTGGACTGCGTGTATTTGAGCGTGGCACCATGCTGCTTACATCTGAATGACTTCTGATTTTGAATGCAGGCAGAGCAGTTCACATCCTCTCCAAGCAGGGGAAGAACATGTTGCACCACCCTAGAAACGACTGTCTAGTCATAGCCGTTTCCTTGCCCAATATGTTTACTTCATTATGATCTTCTCCAGTTCGCCCTGCACCAAAAAGGCTTCTTACCCACACCTGAAGTTTCGTTTGGACTTGGCACTCACAATTATCAGGACACGCGTGTACAACTGCATGTCTCACACCTTTAGCCATATGGAATAAGTTCTTACCGTCACCGATCATCACATCCTCTTCTTTCACCTCTACCCACACCTAACTTTCTTCTTGAGCTTCTGTATGCTTATTTTTAAACTCTTCCATCAACTCTTGAAACAACAGACTCAGTTTAAGAGAAGCTTTGTGCATATTACTGATTTTTCCTCTAAACCAAAGTAAGTTTTAGCAGAAATTCAAACGGATGAGTGGGATTAAATGGGTGATTTTAGATATACCAGAAGGTTACAAAGACCATTCAGAGTCACGTAGGAAGAGTGCATTAATCTCCTAAAAAGATTCAAATGCTGCAACTAGAACAATTCCATCTCTTAACAGGAACACATTAAGACAATTTTCCTTGCAGAAGTTTTCACATTTACAAGTAATTATCTTCTACTCTGAAATTCTCCAGTACAGCACTTACACAAAAGGTATTCCTAACAAATGCTCTATTTAGGAAATATAGGATAAATTGTTTCTTGGTGAATTGTACATTGTCATCACACTGATTAACACACAGTTCTGCTCTTCCAGAAAATGCATCAATCTTCGATAGTAACAACAAGAATCACCAATCCCTATCTGATGACCTTATCATTAGGTTATTATGAAAGCCTAAAAGATACAGACTTTTAAAAATGCAGGCAGAGAAGAGGAATAAACTGTATCCACAGATTAAGTCAAAGGAAGATCAAGTTACAAAACTGCATTGTCCAATGAAGTTCTTTTCTGCTGACTAAATCAAAGGCTCGAAGCCAGCATTTTAATGCACATTCTTTTGGGGCAATAAGGACCAGTATGGCAGCAGCTGCGGCAGTATTTGTTAAAACTGTATAAACTGAAACAAAATACCAGAGGTTGCAAGAAACTAAGCTTTGCATTTGTTCTTCCTGCGCGTAAGGAAAACACGTCAGGAAAATGTAGTGTCAGCTGTTCCTTTTTTTCGTAAGCAAACACACACAATCCCACCTATCTTGTCACCAGTCGTGGTAGCAGCGCCCGCTGGACTGCTGCTGCCACTGCACGTCTCTGTTGCCATATAATATCCCCATTCATACTTTACTCCTAATCCTACGCTGCTAGAGCACAGACTGGGGCTCCAGCAGTACAGCAAAACGGAGCCTGCTCTACGCCCATGACAAGAGCAGTGCAGGGTTCACTAAAATTCTGCAGTACCTGAGCCTGCTCATAGCATAGCATGTTCCAAGCATTTTAGTGCATCAGTTTTCAAATGAAGCTTGTGAGAGCTCATGCTCTACCCAACAGTTAAACAGTATTATCAAAGGGCCAATCTTTACCACATTGCAAGCCCCTAAATATTCACAAACAGGTGGAAGTCAGCAATCCATACAGCAGAAAATCCTGAAACAAGTACTAGAGATGACAAAAGTCAACAGCAATCTGATAGCAAAGGATAAAATGATAATGTTTGGGGGGGCTTTTCCCTCAAAAATTGCTGGGCTTTTAGTGTGTTCACAGTATAGAAAGAGAGTTTGCAAAACCAAGCGGGTGTCGCATCATCTCGTTACACCTACGAGACAAAGTCTGTCAAGAGAAGATGTAGAAACTGTATCATATATTCAAATCTCGGATAATGCACTGCAGTTACAAATTGCAAACTGCATCCCATCAGAACGCGTGGGGTACCGGGCAAGACTGATCAGGTCTGGAAACAAACAAATCAGCAGAGACACCGCACCAAGCCGTGTTCCCACCAAGCCAGCTTTCCTCGGGGAGGTACCCTCAAACTCTCCCCTTGTATGCAAAACAGAGAGTACTGATACCTTTCGGGGCTCATCCACATACCACACCACAAAAGAACAACGCTTACATGAATAAAGAACAAAAAGAACAAAATCAATTGCTGAATATTAATTTTTTGTTTTTAAACCCTCTGCTCCTTCAGAAGTTTCATTTACTATCGCTTGAAACGCTTCACAAACAGAACACACTACCGACAAGGTCTCTCCCTCTCACCCATTCTCCACTGAAGCATCCAGAACTAGCAGCAATTTTCATCGCTGCTGAACAAAGGGTATATGGGCAACACAGGCTACTAAACGATGTAAAGTGAACAATACCATAAACTTAAGCAGCCACAACTTTGCTAGCAATGTGCCGAAGTTAGATATAACCTTGTTCCAATATCTGACAACCCTCATAATAAAACATTTTCTCCTCGTATCTAGTCAGAATTCCGATATTCAGCGTTGCATGCATTGCCTCCCACGCGCGCCACGCACCTCTGAGGACAGCCCCTCATGTTCCTCTGCTCCCTCTCGTTGGGTGCCTCTTTCTGCTTATACAGCAGCAAGCTCTCCCAGCCCTTTCTTCTCAATGCTTTCTCCTTCAAAACTGCAAACAAACAAGAAAACAACCAACCAGCCAACCCACCCCACCACAAGGCCATAACCTTCAGAAACCTTTAGCAAGCAGGCCTCCTGCAGTCACAGCCTGTAAAGGTTTGGAGACAACGTTTACCCTGAGGAGTCCAAAAAGCAGAGCCCTGTGACTGGCAGCTAGTTCAGCCGCAGAGCCTACACCTCCTTAGACCCAGCCGCTTCAGAAGAAGCTTCTTCATTCCAGGTCGCTGTTAGACGAAAGCAGAACAGAGCTCTATCATTCTGCAGACAGACAGATTACCAGCTGCGATTGCTATGGATTCAGGCATAACATCTTTCCAGAGCCAAGTACTGGATGGCCTTAAATGGAAAGATCTACAATATTTAACTGGTCGAAATACTATCCATTTTTGTTTATTTAAGCATATAAGAGGGTAGATTTAGATTTTTTAAAGCCTCTTAAGAAATATGAGACAGAAAAGCTTACTGTGAATGCTTTTAAGTACTCCCTGATAACTGCCAGTCATAAAACTGGGGGGAAGGAAAAGGGGTGGGGAAGGAGGGGAAAAAAAAAGGGGGGGGAAAATGTCTTCTTATTTTCACCTACTATGAGCAGAATTCTGCAAAACAGGTTTGATTTGCCAGCTTGGAAAATCAGAGCACTTGCCACACCAGTAAATCCTGATGCAGTCGGTCCCAGTACTGCGCATAACCTACCAATTTGTTAGAAAGGAACCCAAGGATCAACTAAACTCGTGTTCCTTTGTGGAAATTACCATTGTCTTGCAAGTATTTCTCAGTCCTTCTTTTCTGTTCTGTAGCACAACTCATTTCACCATGCAACACAGAGTGAAAAGGTTACTTTTACACAAGCAGCTCGCCTGGGAACCAGCCCATTCATTCCCTATGGAAAAGAACCCTACAACCTGTGACATTTTACAAGTGATACAATACAGATTGCATTCACTGTATTTTCCCAACAGTGCTTCAGCATAACAGGCCATGCAAGCACCAATTCTGGCAAGAGCAAGGTTACGAAAAGATACTCCATTGTTTCTAGTGAAATGAAGAGAGTCCATCTCACAGAAGGTGTTTGGGTTCATTCAGACTCCACTTCGACTCTAAATTGCACAGGGAGTAAATGGTTCCTCTCCATCCATGCAGAAGTGGACGTGTTACGCCCAGATTAAGTCGCAGCATGGATAGATGGAGCCATGAATTGCTGTGAACAGTTACAGGCTAAAATTAAACCTAGGAAAAAAAAATCTGAGCTTTTGGATCCTATCGTTACGCTTTTTAATAACAGTGACCAAGATGAAACGCACTGTTAGCACTCTTGAGCACGTATTTAAAACCCTAACGGAGCACTCAGACATAGAATACCATAGAGATCCAGACTTCAGAAAAGCCACACAGATCTTAAAGAGACCAGGTTAATGGCAAAAATATAATGAGATTTGCATCAATTTACTAAGAGCATTTTTTTTTCTGTACTGCAGGAAAACTGAAAAAGCTATTTGTTTATAGAGGAGTTAGTATATATGAATGAGTCCTCTTACTGAAATGCTCTCAGTAAACATATGTCACTTTTGCACATCAGTAGCAAAGGGATATTGCAAGTTCATCACCGTGCGGTTATTAATCATCTATTGAATCCTTTGCAAAATCTGCACCTGGCAACGTCAGTGATTTCAGATTTTGTCCAGCATTTAGTCATCATAACTGAGTAGCAAATGACTCCTATAGGCAATTTTTTTTAGAACCTAAACCAGTTTCTGTTGTCAGGCTTCTCAAGCATGCAAAATTTACCACGTTGCTCCTGCACAACAAACAAGGTGCATTCAACAAACTTGAAACACCACTTTTTTCAACTTGCTGCCTCTAATAATTTTGAAAGGAGTTCTCTCTCACCTAAACTCCAGTATCGCGTTATGCAATCACAAGTATAACAGCTTTTTTATTATTCACATATAAAAGAAAACACATTAGCAAAGAAGAACACACCACCATCCAAGCCACTCTCCTCTTCCCTCAGCCGAGAGGCTGCAGGAAATCCTAGTCCATGACAGGTCGGAGCAGCCCGAGGCGAGTCCAGGGAGACGAGATCCAGCGAAAAGCACCACAGCGCAGATGGTTTCATTCGCCAGGGAGCCAACTAAGCGAGCATCCCTAGGACAGCACACACGGCACACTCATCCTTCCAGCAAACCATACGCTGAAGCCAAAGAAAGCTTCAAAAAGAGGTTGTGATAAGGGACGGATTGGAAAGACAGATGTAATCCCTGCAGCCTGAGCCACTCACCATATTGACATGGCTGATTTTACACTTTTCAAAGAATATAATCAACGTAACGCACCAGCCATATCTGTATCCAGCTCATGTATCATTTAATCACTGACCTTCTGAGAGTTTACCAGCAGAGTCGCGCTCACCCAAACGCACTGGACATCTTGTGCCTGAATTTTAGCGGGGTTTCCCAAGGAAGCAGGCTTGCACGACACACTGGCCATCCACCTGCCCGCCCACCCCAGCTCTGACGGCTTTTGACCTCACTGACTGTTTGCCAGAGAAACACGTTGCAGCAGCAGTGGCCACCCAGGCCACCAACGTGACCTTGCTCTGAACCTGCCACGTGCTAGACAGAGATCCCAGGGAAACCTGCAGGGAAATGGAGTAAGAGGCAAGTCGCAGAAGTCCACAGGATGAGTCTTTGTTAGTTCTGGTGCTTGTTGGAAGATTTAGTAAACAATAGTAATTTCCTAAACTTAGAAAAATATACGCGGTTTACAACAGAAAAAAAATATTTCAGTCACGCGTAAACTCTTTTCCATTATCTGAAGGCAAGATCATGCCTTATGCACTATGGGCAATAGTTGAAAGCTCCCATGTTTCATGATGCTAAGACACTCCAGGTTTACACACGGGACTAATAAACTGCATGAGATCCTATGCTGCACAGATTAACAGTTGTAAAAGCAAAAATCTCTCCGTGAACAAAACATCTTAAACATTTAATAACCAAGAAAAAAAGCGGGTAAAGCAAAAGAATGTGAGTACAAACCTAATACATAAAATAAGACTCCTAATTCAGTACAGCAGCATGTTCATCTTTGGTATTGACAGCTCTCATATCTGGATATTTTAAGAGGGAAGAGGCACTTCAGAAGGCACCTCACTTCAGAAGTCACTTTCAGAAACTACCAACAGCTATAAATGACCAAGGGCTACAGGAATGCTAGCTACTACGCTGTCTTTCTCATTTTGTGTCCTATTAAGAAATGGAGCCGCAGTGCATTCTCAACCGGTCTGTGTGAGTCATTTTCTTGAGACTGCTCTGTAAAGCACATGACTGCAACACTACAAAGGTACTCAGGCCAGGCCAGCAGAAATCCTGCCTACACTCACGTGAGTATGCTGGCAACACTGACAAAATAACCTCTGCTGAGATTTTACTGGTACTACAGTTAAAACAGAACTTATTCCAACATGAACATAGTTTCCATCACATCATAGCAGGAGTAGGAATTATTTTTCGCTCAGACTAGCAAGATGCTTGACAGTTCAGACAAATTCAGCTGTCTTCTGCACCCTCTACACAATCAAATTTGGTTGGCCAAAATCAAATCGACTCGGACACAGAAGACAATGCACAGAAAAAAAATATCCATCTGACATCGTGATTTAAGCATAAGTGGGGGAGCCAATACTGCAGAGTGAATCCTGACACTCGAAACGGAATCTTCCAGACCCGAGGAGTCCAGCCAGCAGCCAAGAATAATATTTCACTGGTTCAGTCGATACTGCTGTAACCATGGCTTAGAGGGGTTTCCATAGCCATAATCACAGGAGTGACTGAACATTCAGTTGACAATAGTAAAAACAGACATTTAAAAATCTATAGCTTGTAGACATCTTAAAACCTGTTTGAAAGGAGGCACAGAGGGGCTTGGAAACCGCACAGATGCTCCGACCGAGCTTGCCCGTCATCCGTTCATTCTGCCAAAGACAGAATGATTCGAAGGAAGAATTCCTCTCGCTAGAAGCAATCGGCTGCTTGAAAAAAAGGAACAGCTTCAGAACAGCTGAAAAGAGACGGGTATTGGTGACACAAAGCCTGACAGATCACCGAGAGATGCAGTGGCAATACACACTCCAGGCAGGACATTCTGAAGCACCGTTTATTTCAACGCCTAGCACTCAACGTGAGACGCGCTCTCGTGCATCTCACATATGATTTCTATTTCTTCCCTGATGTAAAACACAGTATCGCACATCGTGCTACAAAGAAAGAGAGAGCCCTGCTGGTTCAAGCAGGTTTTTCCAAAAGGAAAGAACAGAAAACGGGGGGCGGGGAGCATAACCGTCCCCAGCTGCCAGGAGCAAGGGGTCACTGCTGCGGGGCGACGCCGCACGTTCGGTCTGCAAGGTTTTCCCCTAAAACAACGTCAATAACGAGCGCTGCCAAGCGCACTCGATAACGTCCTGCCAGGCGCCGAACCACCGCGGTCCCCGCCCGGCCACCGCGACCCAGCCCGGCGCGCTAGGGCTGTCGCCGGGCACCCGGGGCCGCGTCCGGCAGCGCGCAGCCCCTCCCGGCTCGCCGAGCACGG
>VZSC01009883.1:231044-286306 GCA_013398225.1 Steatornis caripensis
GGCCCCGCGGAGGCTTCTCCCGGCCGCGCCTCCGCTGCGCGGCTGCGGCTCCGCGCCGGCTCGGGCGGGCTGCGGGAACGCAGAGGCGCAACGGGCAGAGCGCAGGAGGCGCGGGCCCCCTCGCCCCGTGGCTGCAGCCCCGAACCCAGACGGCGGGGTGTCGCGCGCTTCAGCCTCAGGGCTCGCGGCGTGGGCTCGCGCAGCCCTTCGCGGTCAGCAAAGCCAGCGGGATTCTGCGCCTCCCGGTTTTTGGCCACGAGTGAAGACTGCAAACAAAACCCAGCTCAGGAGATTCGGCTTCTCGCACTAGCGGCACGCGTGTCAAAGCCCTTTGCACCCCAGGCTCCTACAAGTAAAAGACGCAAAATAACGCTCTTCTCCCGCACAGGTACGTTTCTGTCCCAGAGCAGAACCCAACGCGATGGTTTAAAGCAGTCCAGAACGTGGTGTACACGTGGTGCTCCGCAACGCAAAAGCTGAAGGTTCACCAGAGGAAAGAGCATAGCGGTTCTTGGAAACTCTCTGAGGCAGTACCCAAAAGGCTGAGATCATCGACAGAAAAGCTGTTCCGAAGAAAGGAAATCCCGCCATGCATTAGAGCTGAACACACAGCAATGACAAGACCGAGGTCACCCTGCGATGCAGTGTTTGCAACGTCGTATAAAATACAATCTGTAGGCCGTACAGCAGAGGATATTCTGGGGAGAACAGCCTGTTCGGGTCCAGGGCAAGGGGATAAACAAACTAGGATGACGCTGGATTTCCCCATGTAATTTCCTATTCAATGCACCTGTTACTTGCAGTGATCGTGGATTCTCTCACGTGCACTAAGGGAAATCACAACTTTCCCTCCACGTGGCTGAAGCACGGGCGTTGTTACAGTAGAAGAAAACCAAAGGAGACAAACCAATCCCCGTGCCCGTGCAGAAGTCACTGGGACCTGAAGCAGAATTCTTAATACATCTTTTATACCCGTGAAATTGAGAAACTGTAAGTTCTTGAGCTGCCGTGTAGTATTACGGTTTGCTGCTGTTGCACAGGTCCTGTAAGACTTGTTAGACTGAAAACAATCCAGACAATTTCTCAGTATTGAGCTTTGTTTTATCTGGCTAAAAAAGATGCAAGATTCAAAACATGGTCCGTAAAGCGCATTCTTGCCAACATCCTGCTGTAGGGTGTAAGAACTGATTTTGATCCTAAGAAGCTCTGGCTTTTCCCCCCGGTAATAGCATTATTTACTGAAATGTAACTTTTTCTCTAGTCAGAGAAATCTGCTCTCTCTTTTCTTTCCCCAGTAGATAAAGCAGAATAAACTTCTTGTACAAATGACTGTTAAAGTGGGTCACCAAAAAAATCCCACTTGCTGACATCTGCAACCTGATGTTTTACTCTCTCAGTACTCTGCCAAGAAAGTGGCCAGGATCTGCAAAAAAAAAAAAAGGGAGCTGTTCGTTCCTGGGAGAGGATCACAGAGAAGGTGGTCTGTGTCCCATTTGTCTGCTCCATGGGGCCAAGTGGGACCTGTCTCTGATTGAACAGGCTGACCCGCCTCCAGGTTCACAGTCGATGGGTGCCTCCAGCTGACCTGAGACGGCAGCACACAGTCATAGTGAGATGGAGTAAATGCACACTGTCCTCCTTGCGAAGGACAGAAGACACCAGGCAGAACCGCAGAGAGACGCAGCATCTTAGCTCTCACTGGCTTCTGCGAGAAACGTAACCCAAAGTTTATTACTGGAATATCTGTGTGGTTTCAGCTTTATATTGTGGTGGGAACATTTGTCCCATTGTGCTTTCGTCGCTGGTAACAACGCTGCAGACAGAAGGCAATGCTGGGCAGCTTAAGCACTCTGGCCATCCCTGAGAACCAGGTCATGCTAAAATAGCAGAGCTTTAGCCTGAGCTCTTGGTACTGTTCTGAGACGATTATCTAAAAAATGAACAGAGTCTCAGCAGAGTTGACAATCCTTAACACATGAACACAACACAATTTAACTGGGGTTTATATTACTGAAATGGTGCAGAGTCATAGTTTTCATTGCTATGATGGACAACGAAAGTGCAGCATCTCAGAGGTAAACAATAAATCTAATGGTGAATGTAGTATCAAAACACAGATCAACAAATATTCACTGCTAGGTCCCTTGGAAATTGAACAGTCTGCTTCTTTTCGGTGCAGTTCCTGAGTCCTGAAGGATGGCACGCCACAGATCACATGGAGGCAGGAGCAGCTAACTCATATGGGGTGTTCCAGCTTGGAGCCTCTGTGGTCAGAGGCTGCATCCCTCCCACAGTAACCGCACATATTCTGGAACGAAGACAAAGCTCAGGCGACGGTTCCAGAACACACTGACCTGGTGGCAAAGCCACCTTAGGTAGCTCCCATCTTGGCCTGCACTACCCCCAAACACCCGCTCTCAGTTCTGTGTTTCTATTCACACACCTTCACCTGAATTACTGACAGTACTTGTGGCAGCATGCTACAAATTACATCGCCAAGAACACACAAGTGAAAAATAAAGCTTTGAAAAGCAACAGGGACAGAAAAGAACAGGTGTGGCAGTGCAGAAAAGGAACTCCCATCTGGTTTCAATCATCAGAGCTATCGTATCGTGGAGCTACGCCCTCCTGTTACACTAACAGTAGAGCCAGCGTGCCCCGAAGCTCGCTCATTTCCGTAAGTGTAAAAACTGGCATTGACAATTCTGAGGAGTTCTGTAAATGGCAGAGCCGGTACTGGAGTAAAGAAAATAAACGATCAGAATCAGACAATGCCATTTACTGTGATGCTGTCAGAAAGAAGCTTAATTTAATTCATGGACAGATTGCAAAATTTGTTGTTTTGACATGATCAACAGGAGGTTTTTTAAATTCTTCCCGAGTAAAGATAATTAACAGGAAGCAAAGCAGGAGCTGTGCGTATACACCTGTCACAAAAGGGAGTGAGTTGGTTCACTCCTGATCTTAATTCTTACTGCAGCGATTGGCATTTCTGCCATATTTAAGCTTCTTTTGTTTCTGCTGTTGAAAAAAGAAATAACGTTGGCACTATTTTCAAAGCCATAGAAAATATCCAGAATAAAAGCAGTACAAATGCCTGGTATCTGAAGGAAATGCCAAGCATCATTCTCTCGTTCAAAGTCAGAGAGTTACCTGAATTCCTTAAGATTGAGGAAAATGCAGTATGATTTTTGGTTTCATTTTTAAGGTCCCAGTTTCCCGTCCCAGGTTGGAAGCCACTCGGTATGTAGCGAGATTGTAATTGTCAGTAATTGCCAGTAATTGCCAGAGTAATTGCCAGAAAATGCTGAAACCGTCCTCCTAAGCTGGCAGCTTCCATCTCCTCCATCACGAGAAGGGAATCCTCATGTCCATTTCAAAGTGAACCAATTAATTTTCTCAAGTAATCAGCAAAGCCAAGGAAATTCAGGTGCTAGGCCTTCGTAAAGTTCAGTCTGAATCAGTGGACAAGTTGTGTAACAATACAAAGGAGAATACAACGTTTGTCCGTCAAAGTTAAATAAACGCCTCACTAGAGGTGAAATGGCTGAAAAGTAACAATCATCGGCTCTCCTCCCCAGCATCCCTGGCTCAAAACACCACTTGTATCTGGAAAGCCGTGTGCCATCGTTTCCCACTTGGGATTAGGCCCCATTCGTAGAGCCTGTCACAGGTTACTGACGTCTCTTCTCCGTAAGAAACGGTATTATGAGTTCTTTCTGAGCGAATGGTCCAGACTTCAGGATGCTGTGGCAGGAGCTCTCAGGGAACAGTTTTGTCTTCTGAACATACATCAATAAGGAATAAATACATTTTATTCTTTCCAACATTTATCACAGAGTCACAGACTGGTAGGGGTTGGAAGGGACCCCTGGAGATCACCTAGGCCAAGACCCCTGCTAGACCAGGTTTGCCTGGAGCAGGTAAGTTTATGAGTGAGTAATGGTCGGCGCTTTGGCTGGTTGGCACAAAGCCACCCAGCAAAATGACTGGCCACACCAATACCTTCTTTTTGTTTCCATTCCCTGATTTACTGGTATTTTTGAAACTCAGACTGTGGATCTGACAGTCCAGTATATTGGTCCAAACACACGTTCTTTTTCCTAAAGATGTCAACTAACATAGAAGAAAGCTGTGTGTTACTAAGACATACCTGATACTAGAGCTCAATCTTGCAACACAATGAGAAAAAATCTTGTAAAGTGTCTTTTTCAAATTAATCTTTGGCAAGGACCTAGAACTGTTTGATGTACTATCTCCTTTCTTGCATAACCCTTCATTTTCAATAACTTTTAACTTCTAATACCTTTGTTACACCTTCACATTCCCTCCGCTCAAAATGCATCACCTAGAAGCAATCCCATATACTGCAAGTAGAAAGAAGTCCTGTTGGAGATGGCTTGGTGAGCAGACCACAAGTTAGGCTATACGAAGTGTATGAGAATTCAGTTTATTGTGTCATTCCACAGTTTCGCAAGCAGCTAAACTGGACAGTATTCAGCAGGTACACAAAGATTTAGAGCAACAACTTGATCGTAACAACGTACGCTTTCCTGTTGACTCACTGGACTGGTAGTCTGAAAGATGCCAGCATTTTAAGAGTTAACCATACAGCAACACAGCAAGAGGGATGTAGATCAAGCTCCTAATAGCCAAGTCCCTTGGCAAATTCGTGAAGCATAATAAAATCAAATCCTTTTATTTCTGAATTTATTAAAGCAGCTTTCAATTCATTACAATGATTCTGTATCTATTGCTGTGTCTGTCTCAAACCAGCACGCTGAACACAGATACGGCACCTTGCAATTGCTTAAAGATCAGATACAGCACACTCGATCTGAGCTGCTGCAGCTGCGACGCCAGTGTGAGCTACAGAAGGGAGAACGCATTCTCCTAGGCTGAGAGAAGGGAACTCCCTTGAACTACAGTAATTGGTGTCCTGGAGTTCTGAAAAAATCTCACTTTTCTAGATCACCAGAAATCAGCGAATGCTAACTGATCTCTAGATGTTAATTTATGGCAAGTTCTTGTGCAACTCACAATCAGAATTTCCTCCCAACCTCCACACTAAAGGTGCTTTGGGCACACGATCTACCATTCCTTTCTTACGCAGGACGAGAGAAATACAAAGCTCAGCTAAAGGTGCTGGGGTCACTTAGGATTATCACCGTACGTGCATCACAGAAAGTGCCCAGTAACGGGCAAGAATACAGTAGGCTAGGAAAGCAATTTGAGGTCCTACGTATTTGTATAGGTTTTGCATATTGTTGTGGTCTTCTGGTCCATTCAACTTCTGTTCCTGTTTTGTTCCTGCTACTGGACTGTAGCGTTTGGCTCGGTTCTCTTGATACTAAAGATTGATTGTTGTATGCTGTATAGCAGTAGCACGGATTCTTTTCATTATTAGGTTACCTGGGGTTCACATCTCAGCAGCTGACTCTCTTCAAAAGACTGGAAATCACTTCAGAAAATACTTTGTTTAGTCAAGCAGAAAAGGCTCTTTTCACAGGGGTATAATCCAGCCTGAAAAACCATGGAGAGGGCTTTGAAAAATGAGGATATACTTATCCGGAAAATACCACTCCTGACAGGAGAAGCAGCTGAGAAAAACTGGTTGCTTAACACTAATTAGAGTTGTAGCATGATTTAGTTCAAAGAGATGCAGAACCGAAACGAACCAAAGATAAGGAAAAAGCCTACAGCATGTATTACGGGCAACTGGATTCATGAAGCTGGAGGGGCAAGGGAGGGAGGTGGTTACACAGGCCAAATTATCCGAGGGCTGAAGGTGCCTCTCAGTACCACAGATTATTCAGTGGTACCACGAAATGATCAAATAGGTTAATACAAGATTAGGGCTAATCTTGTCGTGATACACAGTCGCCTCTCAAGTACCGATACCTGAGCTAGGACTTAGGGAACGGACTCTTGCACAGGCGTCTCTTCCACGCTGGTCACAGGGAACACAGGACGCTGCATGCCACCTTTCTCTCCTTGTGACGCACCACCCTGGCTTCCAGCCACTCCTTTGTAAATATTTCCTTCAGAAAGCAAATCCAGCTTGGAGTGGCATTTGCCTAATACCAGGGGGGTTGACTAGATGACCTTCAAAGGTCCCTTCTAACCCAAAGCATTCCAAGATTCTGTGGTTCCCTAACACGGTATCACTGACAAGCAGAAACATAGCAGGCAGCAAGTATTCCCACCAAGGATTTGCCTACAGTACAGAGACGGGCAAGCCAGGAACGTGCATGGAAAAGAAGTCCACCAAAAACCACTCGTCTCTGGAGGGCATGCAAATGCACGTCCATATTTTCTACCTCATTTGGGGCTTTTGCCCTAAAATTAGGCAGTTCTCTTTTAATTAATGGACTGAGTCTTGTGATAAAACTCCATCCATTTCAAAACTCCATCCATTTCACTCCCTTTGGGAAATAAACGGTGAAACACTGCATCGTTCTTTATGCCACCCTTCGGTATTCCAAAAGAGAGCCATACTCCATGCCTTGTAGAAGACAGGGGGGAAAAAAAAAAAAGAACAGCATACTGCCCCATTTCATCATCTTTCTTTTCACAGCATTGCAAGAGAGACTCTGTTGGCACCTCAGCTGTGACTGTAAGTATTTATGCATGCGCACCTAAGTACTACTTCTATTCTGTCCATATACACAAGATAGAAAAGGTGCAAGAAAACAAGCACTATCACAGAGTGAGAAACAGAGGCGGCCTTGATGCCATGTAGGCAGAGTTCAGCAGTAGCTAAAACATTTGACTGTTATCAATCAACACTGCTGATCACTGTTTCAGATTTCGTGGTCACAAATCTAAAGCAAAGCACTGTACAGTCTGCTATGAAGAAAATGAACTCCATCCCCGCCAAACCCAGTACACTCCGTGTCCAACGCTTCAACAAGTAAGACGCATGCAGAACACATAAATAATTTCCGTGTCTCCACATGAGGAACTAGAATGAATTCTGTCCACACACACTGAGTCTAATATTAACAGAATAACCATGCAAACTCACCTGCAGCAGGGAGAAACGGCAACACAACACGGGGAAGAAGTAACTAAACAGCACTCTGATTCCTCATGAGCACACACGTAAGTCAATATTCTAAAATACTCAGAAATCAACATGGGGAGGCGAATCCTCTTTATTTACAAGGGAAAACCTAGTTGTACACAGCGCACCACAAGACCAAGATGGGGAACTTCCAGATCAAGAAGCCTAAGGATGAAAGTTTCAGTCACAAATAGAAATCTTCTGGCTAGTAACCGTTTTCATCAAGAGAAGCATTATTTAAATGTAATGTTGTGCCTGTGAAATATTTATGTGATAGTCTTACGGCAGAACGTGTGTTTCTGTAGTTTACTGGACAGGAAATACACCCTAAATTTTAACTGTATCGTACCAAGGAAGGCGTTTGCTTTCGAACCGTTGATTGTTGCTCCATTACTGGCTTAAGAACCTTCAGCCCCTTCACTACACGATTCTAAGTAGAAAACATCACGCTTGGGACCTGCTTCTCATTATGACATCTCCCTCCCTTTTTCCGTAAGAAGCATAGTTACTGCCGCTATGGAGACAAGTGTAATTCAGTCAAGATGTGGGTCAAAGTAATACTGGGGACGCAAAGATTTACCAAACAGTATCCTTTCTGCTGTCTGTTCTCTCCTGGAGAAGGGTCTTCTCCCAGGCTTCCCTTGCTGACTTCTGTCACTATCTGCTGTCTCAAGGACAAAATTCAAAGGGCCAAATAAATCACCCGTAACCATCTGACACACGCATCACAGCAGGGCAATCAGGCAACTGACCTGCCCCTCTCGCAAGGCCAGCAACCAAGGGGGATCTACCCCAGCGGAGCCACCCGTTGCAGAGAGGGCCTGGCACCCTCCGAAGGACACGTTCAGCCACCTCCTCTGCAAGGACGCTTCTGCACATCCGAAGGGAATGCAGCTTGAGGCTGAGCCGGGTGACGTCCTTCTACCTCAGAACACTCAAACTAGGCCTTATTTTTCAGGGCACGTTATTTATCATTTATTAGCGGTAGAACTAACAGGCACCTTCCAAATCTTTAAGAACAGTACTTTTTCCAAAGAAGCCGCAATACTGCACAGAGAGGCAAGAAGAGACATTAAGGGAAGGAAAGTAGTATTATCTGGGCATGCTGGAAATGAATCGATTGTAACTAGTACAGGAAGGCCCTACGCGTGCCTGTAACAGCACTGAAGTGACACTAAGTCATTGCTGTAATTCCAGCCAAGCAGTCAGTACCAAAGGAGGACATTTCATGAGCGAAGTTCCTTCCAAGCATGGAGAAAACCCAGGCAGCCCAGACTGTACGTTCATCCCAGCAGGATCATCTCACTCCATCGTTTGCCTCGCCCGTCTTTATCCTGAGAATATATATATGCACCTGCACAAAACACGCTGTACAAAACTGATGGAAATGTCTGTCGCTATTCCCTGTAGTAAAACCAACTGTTTTTCCATGACCCTTCAGACTTTCTTGCCTCATGTCATTTTTTGCTAGGATGCTCTGAGACTTGTAATCAGTTTAGATTCTTCTTCCACACACTTCCTGAGTGCACATTTTCTAATGCTATACGTGAGTACTCCGCAGGTGAAAAGTGCTACCCAGCTTTAAGAGCTTTTGGCTTTCTGCCCTTAAAACTGAGATTCCTGTATACCTCTTACTGACTTCAGATTTCTTTTTTTTCCCTGACACCCGCAAGTTACATAGTATGGTTACGCTAAAAGGACTGGCAAGAGGCTTTTAACACAGAAAATAACACGTAAACACCCAAGAGGAAAAGACTGGTAGTAAGAACCAGCTGCCAAGGAAATCAGTTGTTTCTCTAGTGACACCGCTAATGCGATGATAGAAAAAATTGGCAAATACAGCTTGACCTCACACACACACACACAGGTGAGGCTTCTGGTCAAACCTGCATTGCTGTTCCAGAGCAGACACCAGCAGATGGGGCTTTCCCTCGCTGGAAAAGGCAGAAGCGTCCTGTCCCTACCTGGTTCAGTTCTGTGGGATCTTCCCTACTGTACAAGTTTAAACAACCCAATAAAAACCCCAAAGGGAGCAGGTTCAACTTGCAGGCTAGTTCTCTCACTTCGCCTGCCAGAAACAAGGGGGCTGCAGGGGAGGAAGACGAGGAGTAAAGAGTGGGAGAGAAAGAGGACACATGGGAAAAGGAGCAACACCTCGAGAGGGAGACAAAAGAGGAGGACGCGCACGGGCGTGTCCGTCTCTGTGTGCGCTCACACACGTGTGGGTATCTGTTCTTGCACCCGTGCCTCGTGTCACTCCTCAACACCTCGTCTGCCCAATTAAACCTCAGTGCTGAGGGACTCCAAAGAACCAGCAGCAATCCATGAGCAAGAATCAGACTGGGGAATACACAAGGAGTACGGCCAGTCGGAGAGGGGAAGGGGACCTCATGAATGGGAAATTTAGAAATAAATATTTTTGACTGCAAGTAGCAGAATTCAAAGGCAACCCATTCCAGGTTCCAATATTCACAATATTCCTTCACGTCCCTGAAAAATGTTCCCAAACGCTGCAGGTCTTTGAGGAAATTCTCCCGTTTCACATGCCAGTGATTTCAGAGGGGATGCTGTTTTTCATACACTCGAAGCCGCTTTCTTCCTCGACTCCCTCCCTGCTCCCGCTCGTTGCCAAGCAACTCCAGTCATTCTGCAGGACCTGCCTTTTAACCACCAGCAGCTTAAACCGTTAACGTTTACTGAAAAACACAAATCTGAGAATGAAAACAGACACAGCTATGCTGGTTTGAGCTAGAACAGAACCAATTGATTCTGGCTAAACCAGAAAATCACACTTTCCTTTAGCACTTGGATCATTTTGTGGGAACCTTGGAGGTTGCAGTTTGTCTGTAGGCAATAAACCACAGACTCCCAGGACGGTTGAGGTGGGAAGGGACCTCTGGAGGCCACATCGCCCAGCCCCCTGCTCAAGCAAGGCCACCCCAAGCCGGCTGCCAGGACCGTGTGCAGGTGGGTTTTGACTGTCTCTGGGGAAGGAGACTCTACCACCTCCCTGGGCCACCTGTGCCAGTGCTGGATCACACTCGCAGTAAAAAAGTGTTTCCGGATGTTCAGAGGGAACCTCCTGCGCTTCAGTTTGTGCCCACTGCCTCCGGCCCTGTCCCCGGGCACCACTGAGAAGAGCCCGGCTGCGTCCTCTTTGCGTCCTCCCTTCAGGTATTTGTACATTACCAAAACTAGCACGTGTTAAGAGCACTTCAGAAAAATTTGCAAGAAGGTTTTTTGAAGTGCTGGAAAATCTCAGTGGTTCACCCCTGATACTTCTGGTCACAAAATTAACAAACAGCAGCACTCAGCCATAAAATGCACCTTAAAGACAACAAGAATATGTCTGCTCCAGGCACTGCTGCAGGTAGCAGAAGAGACATCCACACACCACTAGCAGCGCCAATAGTGAACACACAGAGAAAATCAGTTATTCGAAAGAACGTCAGCTGATCCGTTACGTCTTGCCCAAGAAACACCATGAACGCATTCACAGATTGGGTCTGCATTCTGTTATCTGGGTAAACCGCATTTTCCGGATCACTTTAGGCACTGTTATTTCCAATCAACTCACAAGCAAGATCGATGAGATGCGCTTTGCACTGGTGCTTTTGTAAGATGTCGGCAAGATCGCTCAAAGAACACGCACAGTTTTCGAAACCCAGTTTAGTCTGTTTTGTATTTCTCTGATGCACACAACGTAACCTTTCTTCTCTCGGAGCAAGCTTTAGAAGGTGTTCACAACACAACTGAACCAGGCAGGTAAAAGCATGCTCTTAGCACTTAAATAATAAAAACAGTGACCAGGTACCATACTAAGCACACATGACCCACAAGACAAACCGTAATTGCTAACAATACAGGTAGTATGTAAATGCTACGTAATTATCTGTAATTTCTTTCACACCCCAAGGGAAAAACAGAAACATTGCTTAATTTTATGACAGCCACAAAGGATTCAAAACATTTAGAAATAGCCTGTTCATTGTTTCCACGACTGATGCACAGGAGCTGATGGTCCCCAATAGATCGCAGACCATCAACAAAAGGCACGTGCTTCTGCAATGTGTCGGAGACAGACTGCCATTCGGACTTCTGGGGGTTTGAGTCCTGGTTTTGGGGTTCTTTGGGGGAAGGAAGTTGTTTAAACTTTAGGGACTCCTGTCCTATCCTAGAGGTGTCTAACCCTCAAGAAAAGCTTGATGGGACCTGATTTTGGGCACACACCTTTGTCACGGCTGCCTATTTATTCCAGAGTACCCCAGGCACCTAATCGTTCAACTCTGCAGGAGAATTCTTGTGCAGTGTATAGGAATGTTGCAGAACAAGGCCATCTCCTGATCACTGGAAAAAGAAATCAGGTTTATGGCTTCTTAAGTTTAACAGGATAGTGCCATTGTTATAGAACAAACTCAATGCACCTGTACAAAACACACTCACATGGCATGTGTTGTTGCAAGCACAGGTTAATATTTGCATCATATGAGTTTCAGTTCTATTTAAACGACACTGCTCAAAAAAGCGTTCAAGCAACTGCTTGTAAGAAACATTCTGGCAGCAGTTCATTGCGTACAGGCCTGCAGAGCTCCTGTCGTGCCCTACTTACCTGGTCAACAGGGTCTCAAAATCTACAGCGAGAATCACTCCAGCACAGTGGTATTTCTAAAAGTGCTCCGCATTTTTACCAAAATATCCAGAGAATATTAAACAATTCTATTAAACTTTAAAGCCTTCTGCGCAGAACATTCTCAATGCCTGAAAGGATTCAGGTTGTTTTCCAGGATGAAGCACTGCTTTTTTTTTTGTGTGTGTGTGTGTGTGTGTGTGTGTGTGCATATGCGTACATATACATGTATTGTTATGCCACATATATCTCTGATTATTACTCAGGAGCCAGAACGGAATCTCCAGTGGGCATAGCAGACTCAAAGAAGCCCTTACTACCCCGAAATGGGAGACTTTCACTAATTTAGTGGAGAAGGCGATATAAATCAAAGCTCTTTCTAGATACACTTACAATGTCGCCATGTTCTCAGCAATTCATAAACGCCAAAATACTGCTTTTATTCCCCACCATGCAGATGAGCCCCCTTTCCGCGCTCCTTGTTGTACACCTTAAATGTACTTGTATGAATTTTCTCCAAGTAATCCAGTCGCGATTTAAATTTTCTTATATGCAGACAGTAGTGAGATTGCAAACAACCTTATTCCTGCCAGTACAATGCTGCTTGGACTAAAGGTCTGAGATGATTGTTTGCTGGAAGACGCAATGATTTAAAAGAAAGGTTTGTGTTGAAACGAAGGAATTCTGTGTCTGAATACGAAATAACACCAAGCAGGAAAGTAGACAGCTGTGGTACCACCTTTAAAGAAACACCAGCACTGTGGAAACAGATCCATTGATATACTGGAAGAATCGGAACAACTTCCCAAGCCCTAGAAGCATTCTACATGTGAAAACTTTCAATTATCGGTTTGAAACCACGCTGTCACACAGACACTGCACCCAGAGAGGTGCACTCCAGACACCCCTGAACACGACATGAAGAAACTGAAAGATAAAATAAATTAAATGTCACAAACTGCCAGCGTATAATCCCAAGTATTGAATCTCGGCACATTACTAAGCAAGACGCAGGTAATTACACAGAAAGACGCAACACTACAAAACAGAAAAATATTGTGTTCACTTATCAGCATTTCAGAACAGAGGCAGATTTTTAAAAGTTAATGAAGTATGAAAAGGCAGGAAGGACAGTAAAGGGATAATTTAAAGAGACTACTCACAAAAATAGAGGTGAGGGAGAAAGACAAACTGTGTTAATTAGTTTAATGGAAGAAATGCAACCAGCTGCATAGTGAGATGAATTGTCTCATTTGCCAAGAGCCCCGAGAAGCAAAGTCAAGCGGTGCTAAGTGGCGGTGATTCTTCCTTGAGACAGTCTGTCTGTCTACTGGAAAAATACAGTACTTACCAAAACAGAAAAAACACAAACTGCTTTAACAAATACCTTTTCTGGAGCTCACAGGTTTCTTTGGAAGAGGAGACCGGGGGAGGAAGTTACAGAGTTTTGTGACATACTCTGCATATTAACTTTGTCCCGCTTTTCAGGACACAGAACATACTTTCTAAATTTAAAGAAACGCAAGGTTTAATATAAAATGCTTTTTTAGTTTCCTCTGAAAGGGCTACACAATAATACTATTGTATTGTAAAAGATCTGTTTTGTCTATTCAAAATTTCTCTTCCACACAGTGGAAATGTAGGTATGTTACACCAGCTATCCTATGCCTGAGCCCTGAGATTCTCAACAAAAGATCCTGTAACAGTCAGAAACAGTACTTATAACTCTCTGAGGACTCTTCTCTTACTGATTTACGATGATAGACAGTTCTGCCGCTGAACCTACTTGTAAAATGTGGAACAGGAATTTCGTTCGCGCCTGTTCACATATTCAGTTGGGACTGTATGAATAAGAGATGGGACACAATTCATCCATACGCAGTATCATCTTTTCCCCAAACCACACTATGCTGAAGCTATACAGCAGCCCTTTTCGCTGTTACAGCGTTACGAGAACAGAAGAAAGGAATAAACTGAACTTCTGTACAATGACAAAGTGTCTACAGATACATAGCCAACAAGCTCTCAAAAAAAAATCTCATAAATCTTCTTCAGAAACACGTTCAAAGAGCAGTTCTTTCTTTAGGCTACAGTTAACGTGAAGAATAACTTGTCACTGCTGTTTTGGAGATAACCATTTCAAAAGTGGCAAACAACCTTGAGGTGCTGTACAACTATACAGCATCACCAGAATCACTGGAGCAGGGACAATTTGGACTCTCTGAGGAGTTACACCCAAGAGTCTTAGAATAGAACAGAACAGCCCCAGTTGGAAGGGACCTACAACAATCATCTAGTCAGACTTGCTGTTGGAGAAGCATATTCAGAAGGAGGTTTAACTTACACGTCCTCTTTACTGATACTGTCAGCCCAGATCCTTTCACCATCTGTCCACAGCGAGCGGACGTGCCCAATCCTATGGGGCGCAGCGCACCCGCAACTCTCACAGAGCCTATTCTTTCAAAAAGGGGGTATCTCTATGAGATGAGTAGACGTAGATGTAGTCTAGTACATTTCACCACCACGATGAAGAGGCTTCTGATACATTTTATTTAGCTTCACTGCTTTGGACAGTAAGCTTAGGAGAGCTCATCAAAGTAAGAACTCAAGAACCTGCCAGCGACCACGGCAAGTCTCAGCCAGCTTTGTTCTACAACGGAGAGTCCAGCACACTGCTATATCACTAAACGCTTATTCAGAACATGACTCGCAGTGACATTTTTCAGCATAAAGTTGTGAGAGTATTTAAGAACAACTAGGCCAGCTGTTGGCTCAAGCTGTGGCTCCAGCCTAAAAATACAGAACAACATCGCTGCTTCATTTAACTTCGTGTTAAGCATCTAACACTGCAAGAGCGTAAGGCTTAGAGAGGCACTAAAATTCTTCTACGCGGCAAAACAGAAGGAGCCAACCATGCAGCAGTTTCCATCCAAGCCTGACAGGAAAGGTGAGGGGTGAGCTATTTGCAAGAACCAAAAGGAAGAAAGTATTTAATCCGCATCTACATAAGTGGTTACTGCTGATAAAAGATTAATTTTAAATACTTTTTAAAGAAAAAAAATTAAACCGTCCAATTAAAAGACGATGTAAACAGACATTTACTCCACAATCTATTTTGGCAATTAGCCTCTTTTCTTACTTAAGATTTATTACAAGGGGTGATCCTACAGCAGACCCAAAAGCACAAACTCAGTCTCAAAGACTCACCTGCACTCATTTTATCCTCCTTTTTCTCCGGCACAGATTCTGCCATTTAAAAAAGTGAGATTATCGGTGGATACCTCTGAAATAGGGGCTCTTTGCACATGCACAGAGAAGACCAAAAAGAGTGAGTAATGTTACATGCTTCCCCACAACATCACTGCTGACATGTCTCAAATCCTCAGAATAAGGACTACTTCTTGCGTCCACAGCAGAATTCGATGCCCAGGCTCCACAAACCATTTCATGTATGACCTCTGCTTTGACTATCAGCCAGAACTTCTTAATGCTAATTAAAGAAGGAGTTTATCTATCTCATGCAAATGCTATCTGAACAGAAAAGCACCTCCATTCCACCAAGCAACTAACGATTTTTCACAAACTTACACTGTCTCAAACCAGTGGCCTGTGAGTCTAAATCTATGTAAGACATGACCAAACTCCTCAGACATCCAACCAACCTGAAACAACTTTTTTTTTACCCTTTGTGTTCAAACAAATCACACTGAGCTTGTACCATAATAATACAGAGTGCGTTGTAATGCAGATCAGTAGCTGGAAGTGGTCTTTTCATTATAGGTAAAGCTCAGTCATTAGACTTGAAGGGATCAGTAATTTGTTAGACTCCCTAAGTTTGCATACCGACCTTTAAAATAAATCGGGCCATTAGAAAAAGATCTGGTTTATGCTCCTGGACTTCATGACTAATTCAAGACAAAGAAATTTTTTTTCCCTTTGAAGACAGCATATCAGCAGGGGAAAAACATGGTCTTATTTCCTTTCCAGAGTCAGCTTTGAGCAAGCATATTAATGGCAAAATTCCTTATGCCGTTTCCTTTCTTTAATTCACATAATCATACAGTTAGACAGAAGTGACTGTTTTAATGACTGGCAGTTCCAGGCTCACATGACTTCAGCATTAGTATGCACAGAAACCAAGGCTTTATCCAGTTCAAACAATTGCTGAACAGTCAGTAGGAGCAAATGAAAAAGGAAAAACAGGAATAAAAATGGAAATAATATAATGACCTTCTTGGTCACCTCTGAAAAAATTCTTTTCTGGGCCACGTGTAAATCAGTTAATCAGCAGTTTAGCATCAAAAATGCTGCAAATGCAAACCAATTAAACCTTGCTATTCAGTGGCAGAACCAACTGCAGAGCAACTGGGACCTGAAAGAGACACAAGAATTACAACCAAAAGTTAACCTATCCGTGCGTGAATGCAGCATGGCTGCAAAACAAACCATTTCAGTCTTTTACTATGTACGTCCTATCATCGACAGGACGGTTACGATAACATCTTATTGCAGTTGTAAGGCAGCTTTGCTATTCCCCTCCTACTGCACTTGTTTATGAGCTCTTCACCAGCAAGTTATTTATAATCCAGAAGCAGCATAGAAAACACAATTAGAACTGAAATTGTAATGAAGGAATTATATATGGAAAAAAGATTGTGGCAAGTATCTTCAACTTGACGTGCAACCTCTCACAGCAGGTATTGAATCTGTGTCAGAAAATTAGAAGAGCAAGTATTGGAAGGAATTACTTGACTGGTATAAGAAAAAATAAAAAAGGGCAAGCATGAACCAAAAACTTTGCAAAATATTAAGATCTAGGAGAAATGGAAAAGGCCCCATAGATCTTGAATTTCACTGTTACGTATGATGCCTTCTTTATGTGCTGCATATACAAGCAATGACAGACAAAAGAGAGACAAATTAGTTCAATATATTCTCTCCGCCTGGTCACAGACTCCTGCTTTTCCTACATGACAATGTAGCAGGCTTTCAGGAATGGAGTGACTGTCGGTTTTCCACATCGTTACCCAATCATCATTCTGCAAGTATCATAACTTAGGTAAAGTGCTGCCAGTAAGCTCACAGTTACACTTAAGAGAAGCATACTATTATCCTTCTGGTTAAAAATCCCTTCTAACTAACCTGTGTAAAGGCTTAGGCCTAACCAGCATAACTTTAAAGTCCTAAAACTAAAACAGTTTTACAATAGTTTATTTCAAATCATTGCAGCCTCAATTTAAAAAAAAAGAAATAAAAGGAGTTCTTGTTGCTGGACTGAACTGAGCTGCTACAGGAACCACAGACCACAACAGACAAGTCGCTCCCTAAATCTGATAGCCTAGCTGATTAAGTCAGTCCTTCAGTTTGCTTGGTATTGATCCTTCTGACTAACAGACAAAATCGGTCTGACCAGTCTGGGAACGTACCTCTTCCTTCTACAGAATAAACAAAAATAGCAGATCGTGTATCTTGTGTATGAGGAAGAAAACTCCTTTCTGATGCCACTTGTTAAAAGTTTATGCCTCGGAGTCTGAAGTCTGGGAACATTTATCATATCTATCCAAGTGCAGTGGTATTTACAGGACTGTGCTCCTCCTTATTAAAACGGCACAGAACATAATTTCCCTCCTTAGTGGTCAAGGTCGAGCAGCACCAACGCACGCCGCTAGTTATTATTTGCGTGGCAGAAACACTTAGGCATCCCAAAGAGAAGAGGGTGGATCCCTTTCCTGGCGCATGGTCTCCAAGCTCAGCAGAAGAACAATTTCTGCTCAACAAGTCTAAAATACGAATCTCCCCGCAAGTCACACATCTCACATTCAGTATAAAATACGAATCTCCCAGCAAGTCACAGACAGATCTCACATCCCTCTGAGGCACTGATCAGAGCGCATCTTAAACAGACCTTTCACAACTGGCACAGTGCCAAACACTCCAGAGTGGCAACTTGTCTGCGTGAATATTATAGGAGACTCGTTTGTAACCTTGTATACACACCAGCAAGATTACAATGCCATTAGTTAGCAATAAACATTTTAGCTGGAAAAAGCGACAGCAAACATAAAAAATAGCACAAATACACAAAACTGAAACAATCTCTCAAGCTTGAAATGCTGTCCCAGCTGGATAAGGAATTCCTGGCTTTCTGGAGGCATTCTCCTGTTGCTGCCTTCCAGCAGCTCCCCTCCTCCCTGTAATCTCTCAGAGCCTGTGCAAAAGGAAGGAGAAGCAAAGCTGAATTTAACTCTCTGTATACCGATGACCAGGTTACATATACTGTGCTGGATACAAACGTTCTTACCTGACCTCAAAATTTAAAACGAAATTGTATTTTCAGGCTGAAGTACAGAAAAACGTAAACCCACCTTTGGTTTTATGGCACGTGAAGCGCTGTTGGGTAAGAGATTCGGATAATTCCTGGAAGCACGATAATCTGCATAGAGAGCTGAGCATGAGTAGAGAGAACAGCGGCTGGCACCAGAAGACTGCTGTAGTGATAGCGTGACCATTCGTAACAGGAAGTAAAAGAAAAGTGGAAACTGGAGCGAATGGATTCCTTTGACTCTCATCTGCCGCAAATAATTCATGCTAAGAAGCTCTAGATACGTTTTCTGGATAAAACGGGAGCTTCTCAGAGCTCAGTTCTAAACAACAGGAAAAGGCTGAATAAGGCCTTCTATACGGACTGCTCCTGACAGCAGAAACCCGGGGTTTAGGAGCGAGGAACCCCACAGAGCGTATCTGTACTCAGCAGATACTGCGGCTGAGACCAGGCTCAGTGCAGAACATTCTTATATCATTTCTTAGTGTCTTTATAAAGATGGTTTTTCCATTTCTCAAAGCACGTTCCAGCACACACATCTGGCAGCGCGCTGCAGTGTGAACAGCATTTACTAGCTCTCCGTGCATATGTTATGCATCCAATGACATCATGCACTCTTCAGCTTGCCAAAGCTCAGTCTCTACTGTACAGACCACCAAAACCGAGCCTCAGAATCCCCACGGGGAAAAAGGGCTAACTTCCAACTCAAAAGGTTTTCCCCTTGCAAAACCTTATTTAACGCTTCATCTGCTGTGCTGTGCTCTCTTCTCCTCACACCCATTCTACCCCCCATCTACTTGAGAACAGTTTTCAAATCATTCCTAAATTGCTTATATTTCATCCTGTCGGTAAACATTTTCTCTTTGCACAAGGCCGTAACTTCTCTGAACAGAACATGCCTTTTTCCTTTCATTCACAGTGGGTTTTTAACTCTTTAACCACCTGAAAACTGAAAAAAATCTGTAGTTCCCAAAAAACCCTTTATTTGTTTTTCTTTGCTCTACGTAAGAGTAGGCAATGCAGTACGGATTCATTGTACTCTGGAGATGAGATCTTGTGTGACACTCACTACTTCTCACTGTCTTAGCAGCAAGCAAGCTCTCCAGCTCACTTCAGAAAATAGGTTTTACCTTGTAGGGCAAATCAGAAGAAAAATAATTCTCTTCTTTGAAAAATGTTTGTGTTCAGTCATAACCAAATCTTTCAAAACCTTTTGAAGAAAGGCAAACATATACCAAGATCAAAGGACCTAACAGTCCATGACTTACACACTCACCTGTGATGTGGAAAGCCCTGAACTCAAGGGTTAGGCCAAGCGTCCATCCCCCTCAGTAGCTTATCTCCGATAGTGGCGACTTGAAGATGCCTACGAATCAAGGCAAGTATAAAGCAACCCTCTGCAACACACTCATCCAGCTCCCGGGAACCTCGTATTTTTGAGGCTATGTTTGGACAATTACGTATCCTGCTCTTCAACAGTCTTCTCGTCTATTAATTTATCTAATTAACAGTGCAATGCAAATACTGCCACAGGTTTCTACAACATCCTATGTTAGCATATCCCATCATGCAACTAAGTTGTGTGTGGAAAAACCACCATCTTTGCAAAACGTGCAACCTGAAAGCTATTTACAGCACTGAGATTCAGCCATTACATCATTTATCATATTGCGGGTAATTGAAAGGCATTTTCTTTCATTCGCTACTTGAGCCATCTTGACTTTGAACCCTCACTGCCTGCTTCCTCTAACTAGCTGTCCTCCAGTCTCTGACTTTGAACAGGTTCTCAGAAAAATACCTAGAATGCTACAACAGAAGTAATTTGGTTTTACCTATTGCTTAATCATTTCATTAGGTGCCCCATTCTTCTTGTATTATGGAAAACTCTGAACAATCATTTCTTATTTTTATTCTCTACACATTGATGACCTTTTTCAGGTTATCCCACTTATATTTTTTCTCGAGCTGAACAGTTCAAGTCTATTTAGCATCTCCCTACACAAAAGCCTTCCACTATATTACTTCTAGCTCTTTTTTTTGAAATGGACAGATACAGCATTCAAGAAGACAGAAATACCATAGTTCTGTCCTCTCTTTTTTCCCAGTTGTTCCTGAGATTCAGTCTTAGGCTGGGGAGGTTAGGAGGGCAGGGAAGTGGGATAACTGCTGGTCAGGCATCAGCTGGATTTTCAGGGAACCATCCATGTGAACTTCAAGCGTATCTCCCACCTGAGAGACGTGGTGACAGCCAACTTAAAAAAGTCTGTCAAAATGTTTGTACAGTCAGGGTTGGGTTTTTTTCCCCCCACAAGGATTACTTGGCACTTACCAGCATTCAATACCCTCAAACTCTACCACCCGGTCACAATCGTTAGTCTGTCCACAAGCCTTCTTGTTTTGATGTTGTTTTCTTCTAAGTTCACCATTACAGTGATCAATTTTTGTTTATTCTAGCTACAAGGATACTGAATTCCATCGCTATTATAGAGTACCTTTTTAACAGTCACATCTTGAATATAGTCCTGCGTACTGTTCAACATTTTGTTCTTTTAACACTTGAAACAGATGGGCAATAGAGCCAATCAAAAGCATTTTTGGTTAAAGCTGTTATAGATTGAAAATGCTGGCTGGGAATTGCTGTTTTGATGCAAAAATAATGGAATTTTTTCACATCCAGGAAGACGAAAGGAGACAAAAAGGTACCAAGAGACCCCATAACCTGATGTTTAAAGAATTCACCCAGAAAAGCACAAAAAAAATGAGGATAAATAATTTGAAAAACACATCTTCAACATCTCCGGTGAAGGCCTTAATCAGAAGGCGCTAAGATTCAGTCTATCACTCAATAAATACATATTTATAATCAGTGGTGTATACCCTAACCATTGCTGGTTTTTAGAGTCAGTCTTTCTCAAGTTTCCTTCTTATATCTCTTTTTTTATTTTCCCTTTCAGCAAAGTGTCAGATGGAGCCACCACTACGAATTTGCACAAGTTTCAAGGAGGATTCAATTCAGGGTCACAGAAATTTAAGTTGGCTACCGCCCCCTTTTCTTCTTATCACCTGTAGCTCATAAAAACAACGGCACCAGCATAAAGATCTGAGAAACCTGAGCAATCTTCAAACTTGCTGCTCTATCTCAAAACGAGACAATTCCTTCCTCTTATTCCATACTCTGCGCCACACCCCTTGCCCCTCCGAATTCTACCCCAAGACGTCACAGACCTCTGGCTGTGCGTTTGGGGGCTTTTTGTTTGGGGTAGTTGGGAAAGATGGGCAAGAAACACTCAATGCAACCAAATATTTATTTCTGCTTTTTAGTCGGGACACCATCATCGAGTACAGTACAGAAACTAAAGCAAACTGTCATTTATTCCTCTTTATTTTTAAGCTACAAGACAGTATGAGGACTGATTGAGTTTAAAGGATTCAGGACACACTGAAACATAGCTTCAAGCTTAGAAAACAGTCTACCACAGCCAAAAGCAAAGAGGCAACTGGTAATTGCTTGCCAGAAGGAGGAAGATGTTAGCAACACCTTACATTACATTGGAAAATATCTGTCTTCCTACTTTAGCAATTCCCTTGTGTTTGAAGAGTTCCCTGAACAATAATATTTCCTAAGGACCTGGAGTACAAGCTAGCATATCAGTTACTCTCCAACGTGTACATATTCCACTATATATAAACTGTGTGCAATGTATTATTTGGGAAGTTTGTACTTTGTGCTCATTATCCATGAGATCAAGATCACTTGAAGGACTTCTAAAGCCAGTAATTCGTTGCTATTCATCACTTACTTTTCTTCTGTTTTACTTCATGTAACTTTTACACACATTGATATTTATACAGTGTGTATACACGTGTATTCACACACACAGACACATAAACACACGCATTTTTTGAAGCTTTTCCAATTTCATTGCAAAAGAAAGAAGAAAAGCGGATGTCGAAAGACAGTTTTATCATGCCATTTCATAAAGCTGCCTGAAAACTTTAAGTAAGAGTGCACACGTGCACTAGCACGCGTCATCTGGATGCTGCCTTTTTCTTAAGGTGCTCGTTTCCTATAGCAGAAACACACTGCGCACGAGCCTTGGCCTCAGGCAAACAAGAAGGAGGAGAAATCTCATCACTAGACCAAGGAAAGGAGTTTGGTCTTTCAAATCTGCCAGAGCTCTCAGACTGACAAGAGAGAGGTCGATAGTCACCGTAGTCTAGACTGTCATGAAACGAAGATAGCAGCTCTTTATAATTGAGGAAAGTTTGATATGAGCCAGAAATTTTTGAGAGGAGCGGTCAGTGTTCTAATAGCAGCACCCGAGCAAAGCTAGGATGAATTTGAGACCAAAGAACAAGAAGCTGGAAACTGCCTGAAAGACAAGCTGTCGAGTGCTGTAAATGCAGTTTTCAATGCTCAGGCGTGCGACTCGGCATGAGATGCTACTCTGATTATCTTGTTTTCCTGTCAGGTAAGTGGAAGAAACTAGCAGGGACTTACACTCCTTGTGGGACACCGAGTTGCCAGGATAGCAACGGCGGCAATACGGACCACCTCTGTTTTACTAGCTGTATCTCTCACGTTCATATTTTTTAGCAATTAAGAACTGATACCAATTTCAGATCTTGAATGATCCACGTTTGTCTATCTGTATACACATACTATCTCCCACTACCACAGAAATTCTGGAATTTACCAAAACTGGCTCTCTGCTTTATCTCCTTTTATCAATCCCCAAAAAGTCACTCAGAAGGAAATGCATATACAGGTAGTACAACTGGTAACAAAATAATGATGAGAGATAAGCAAGGTCACAAGATTTCCCTGCGATAATTTCTCTAACAACAGAGGTGAAAAACACGGTTTCCAGGTCAAATAGGCTTAATTGTCAACTCTAAAGCAGTTCAAAAGGTGGAGAAAAATTGCAACAGACTGAGGTTTCAAAATGAAAAATCCAGTCTTCCTCTCACGCAAAACAGCTTCACGTGCAGTGCCAACTCTCTCAGCCAAGCCTCACTCAAAGGTTAATCACAGAAACACGACAAAAGCTAGCAGTGAGGTCTATCACAAATTAACAAGCATGTTGGCTCAAGGCAATGCCAGCCCATAAATCCATTCTTCCCAAGATACTGCTTGCATTTCTAGAGATAGTCATTCTGTTGAAATCTCCTTTGCTTGCCACCAAAGTGTTTCCAGATACCAGTCTAATGTTCCAGAACAGAAAAATGTGGGTATAGTCATGATTTCAAGTCAACCCGCTTCTAAATAAAAAAAGCAATTTTTTCCTATTTCGTACCCTAACTAAAAGGCTTCCAAGCTTCAACTGCTGCTTTTGGCAGCAGTCGATTGTGCTAATTTATTGTAGCTACTGATGGCTGCTTCAGACTACTCTTTAAAAGGTCAACTATAGAGACACAGTTAATGCCAACAACCCAGGCTAAAATAGGCCAAAAAAAAAAATTGTTTAAGAGCAATTAGTTACTAAGACTGGTGTTTCCAGATTAGTTGGGCCTGATGAAATCCAAGTTAGCAATGTAGAGAGAACAGAGGAGCAGCCTATGAGCAATCTGCAGATAGCTTTGAGTATTCCTGAAAGATGGTGGGATTAATTCCTGGAAAACACTGGAACAAGAAATCTTATAAATCACCTGTAAGGATACGGAAAACACCACGACAGGCTTAACCAAGAGCCAACAAGTGTTTGCCCTTTTTATCCAGGACAAATCTCAATCTAAACTATTTACTTCTTTAACATGGTAACTGCTTTGTGGATAAGAGAACTACAGCAGGTGTTGCACTTCCACCGCAGCAGGGCTTTTTGGCAATACTGTAGATGCGCCAAATGGAAGAGAAACACGGTCAAAGAGCACAACGCAAAGAAGCCTGGTAAACTGCAGACAGACACAGTCCACTACCAAAACGGAAATATGTACCAGTGAGAAGTGAAGAGGTCTACACTCAATCAGTAATGAATCAATACACACTCAAATAGCTTACGTGATAAAATGGAGGGGGATTTTATTAATCTGTAAATTATGACAAACTAGGTGAAACTAAAGGCAGAGAAAAGGTCAGAATAGAGGATATTTTTAATAAAATGATAAATTGCTATCAAAAACAATCAACAGAATTTCATAAAAGATAAAATACATTTCCATGAAGAAAAAATGTAGATAAAAGTAAACTAACTATGTAGCAGTACTAATTTAAAATTTGTAGCAAGAAAACATAGCAGATTGACTATTAACAATGTGATAGTATAGAAAAAATGGCAAATCTCCTCATAGGATGCATTTATATAAGTACAAATTCTAGGCATGGACTAATTACTCCATTCCACCCAGCAGTGGAGGGCGTACTGGCTACAGCAGTCAATCAAGTTTTGTGCAATTAAAACAAATCTGAGAGAAAATTAAAAATACACCGTTTTAAGAAACATAACATTAAAAGACTGTCAATTAGAAAAAAGAACAGGTAGAAAAAGTAAAAATAATAGAAAAATATTTCTGAAGTTGACTTCAAGAGGCCATCTATCTAATCCTGTCGAATAAAGGTATCACCACCAAGGCCTGAACTGTATTTAACAGAAGTTTGTTCAACCTCTTCTTAAACACCTTGCTGGGTCAGTGTTTAAGAAATCAAAAATTGGAAGGAGCAATCATTCCTGCTTCTTCTGAAATTTCTTTTTGATTAGCAAACACACCGTGCAGAAGCTCTTTACCAACTGCTGCACTCTGCGTAGGATGTCCCTAGGCACCAAATCATGCCATGTACCGATGAACATCCACAGTAACATTATGAAAGAGTAAATGGTTTCTATAGATGGTTTGGAAAACAACAAAATGTTCAGATGAAACAGATCTACATGCACTCGTGATAACTACTTTAAATGGGTCTACTATCCACTGACCAGTTTACAATTTATTCTGACCATACTGATTCACCTGGCATGGTTCCTTTTCACCCAGTATTATGCCACATAATGGATTGTTATTTTAGTATTTTTCCAGCAATGATCAGTGTTTAAACTAAATAATTTGCTTTATATTCATGAAGATTAAGGTATGCTATTTATTTATAACTATGTAGTGCTTTCCACACTGAAACATACATGTTTTGTTTATACTGCCTCACCAACCAGAAAAATCTCAGACTCATCAATTAATCGTCACATTGATTATGTACTTTTCTATTTTACTTTTGGTGGGGAAACAAACACATTAGACGAAGAGAATCTCAACTGCAGATAAAATAAAATACCTTGGAAATACCAGATTTAAAAGACACTGAACCAAGGAACAGATCCTAAGGGTCTACCCTGCGCTCCTAGACTTACTGTTGCAGGGTTTGTCTGTTTTAACAACACTTTGCGGAGTTCTGAGTATTTCTGGTTCTTCCTCACTTGTGCCAGCAATTCACGGAAAAAAGCAGTATGTGTCAGAGGAAGGGAATTTGTCGTCCTGAATTTCAGTTCTGTATCTTTTTTCATGGCAAGTCACTCCTGACAGAGTCTTTACAGAAGGTTTAAAGAAAAGGTACCCTGCGATCTCAGACATGGAGCACTGATGTGTTTAATTAGAATGCAGTGCAGCAGCTCTAGACAGAGACATAGCCCCACATGGTTCATTTCCCTGTTAGAATGGCTACAGCAAAACAGAGGGGGCTAACAAGGCCCTTGTTTAATAGCTGTGTCCACCCACTTTTCTCCAGGTGCCTGAAGAGGGATTCTCCTTCACCATATGCTTGACTATCACTGTGACAGCTGTGGATGGTGTAGGTACAGGCTCAAAACAAGTTAATCTTAATTCATCATCTTCTCTACTAGCAATTAGCCTTCTTCATTTCAAAATCAAGGTCAGTTTTATTTAGCATATTTATCTTTCAGAATAGTGTCAATGTTCCAAGTACTACTGGTTACTCAGCATTAAGTACTATTTAATTACATAAAAACTGGAATCTTCACAGGATGCTTATTTCACAGCTAAGTTTATTATAATGTCCAATCAAACTACATAAAAAATTATCTCAATTAATCCTTTGAAATGCATCAGCCAGTCCCCCCGGTCACTCTTTGTTATAACAACAAAAATCTAGAGTCAAACCTGTATGTCCTTGACCTCCACTTTTCAGCACATGTTGAAGAGACAGTCGACTATAGAAGGTATCTGAAGCATATTTGGAAAGCAGACTGCAGGTTACCCTACAGCTGCCTAAAGTTTATTGGCAGTATCTTGAAAGCTGCCACTTTCAGTAGTTTTAAGATGCCCCAACAAGGGTTTAGCCACAACATGTTAGGCACCAGAATGCACTGCCCATATGCTCCTCAATCGTCACAGCCAGCAAATTGTGTACGGGATGCATAGGTCTCAGCCCTCTTCCCAGTCAGGCACCGAAATGAAAAATTTGCAGTTTTAACATCTCACGCAAACAAGCTTGTTCCAAAAATTGCGTACCTCATGCAGATGCAAAGCACCTACACTACACACTTGCTTTTGGTAGTATGTGTTTGGACTAGATGGTATTTAGAGGTCCCTTCCAACCCAAACCATTCTATGATTCTGTGATTAGATGTTACAGTAAGCGCAGAATATAGACTTGGACGTTTGCAGAGGATTGAGTTTTGTACTGATATGAACAATAGAAACTTCATAATAGTATTCCAGTGGTTTTCAGTATTTAACATGCCTGCAGCATGTGGCAGAGGCATCCTTGCTGGCCATTAAACTTGCTATGCGTGCAATATAGGCATTATTGGAATGTAAATAGTTTTCACATGGTTATGTTATTTCTGATATAGGCCTGTCTATACCACTTATTATTATTGAAAAGTACTACTAAACCCTACTTACATCTCTCAGCATGTGCCAAAAAGCTGCAAGCCACACTAGCTCCATTTCGACTCTTCCATTTGTACCACATCTAATGAGCAGATGGCTAACTTTTGTGAGGCGGGGAATAAAAAACAAAACAAAACAACTTTTGTTGGTGCAAGTGATTGGGGTTGCTTTAGTTTTTAAAAGTTGTTTTGGACATCTGCTAAAATTCTTGAATGCAAATTTAGCTTTCCCAACATTACTACAGAAATACTCATATCCTGTATTTGTTTTCAAGTAAAATAAAAACCTGTTAGATATTGTTCAAATGTTTTTAGGTATTTAGCAGTTGGGAAATATTCCAAGACTAACAAAATTTTTCTGTGCCTGGTTCCTGCGTATTACCAGCAATAAAGACCTTGTACCTCTTGATCACAAAGGGTTTGTGGTTTTCCATCCTTATTATTGCCACCTCATTAAAAGACAGCAGATGAAGTTCCCGTACAACTGTGAGTACCTCATCTTCGGAGCGAGTTTCTCAGATACAGTCTTAGACTGAACCTGAAGGCTACACAACATCTGAAGTGTGAATATTTGAACAGTGCTGCCGTTCCCTTCTGTAGTTTCCTCTAAAAGAAGAAAGTAGGCCTAACAAATACAGTGGTTCTCAATTATGATTTTTCTAGATTCAGCTGAAGAGGCTAGGGTTTCATTCAGACATTCAGGGACTGGAGTGTTCACCAAAGTAAGAGGAAAAATTAAGTAACAAACTTTCTGTGTGCTGTACTGTTAGGATTTTGGGGGTTTGTAGCAGCACGTAGACATTCTCAGAGGCACCTAAGGTAAAACTGAAACATCACCATCTTTACCTTTACTGTGATAAAATGCAAAAAATTAAGCTAAATGAACATAAAAGCCCCTTCAGAGGCCTCAGCCTCTGAAAGACCAGCTAGCTCACCAGACTTACCTTACTGGAAAAACCGTCTTCATTTCTCATACTAGTAGAGCAAGGATTTGTAGATCTGCTACATTCAAGTTGCTTCTTTCTGTCCTACAGTGTGATTTTACAAAACATGAATTCACAGAAGCTACAGCAATTTTTTAATTAGTGAAATATAGATGGTTATTTTCGTACAAATTTTAAATTTCCCTATTCTATTAAGCACCAAAACCAACACAATGAGCAACGTATTTACAAATGCATAGAACATTCATAGCTCCAGAAATGATTTATCACTGTACTGAATAGTACCGAGCACTCTAAATTACCAACAATAAAAATTACTTTTCAGTGCTGTTTTTTGTCTAGTTTAAGCACAATGTTGTGTGAGGAGACAGGAGGAAAAAGAAAAAAAAGAAGTAGTATTTAGGAGGAGAAACTGTGTGAGAGCATAAGATGCAATGGATGTTTCTGAGGCAGAACCGAGTTGCCGTTTTGGATCATTAACTAATGGCTCCGATACTTACTACTCCTCTCTGTACAGACTTCAGAATCAGTATCATTCCTCAATGTAGCCCAAGTGTGAGACAAAACAGAACAAACGTGGGAGGGCATGAAATCGTACAGGCAACCGATTTCTTTTTTATTCTCTGGAACATTATTTTAGGCTCTTTAAAAAGCTATGTTTACTATACACACTCCTCTTATTCACATTCCTTCTCTGCTGCATTCTCTACTCGTTACAGCTTTCCAGTGCCTTAATGATCGTACATTGCAATACCACACATTTCCCTCTGCAGTTGAGTGCACATATTTTCTGCTTTTAAACCTAGGAGAGTTCAGTGCTACAGTCGTCCTTTCCCAAAGAGTCACAGAATCCATTATTTCTAAGCACGCTTTCATAGTGCAACCAAATCCAAGAAGCTGACATTTTTTATTTAGTCCCCGTGGGCTATAATCATGAAAAATTTACTCCCTGAAATACAGTTGCATGCATTTCATATCCACCATACTCAGGATAAAAAGTAATTTCCTTGAAGACACTGGTAACAATGGTAACTTAGCGAAATGTATCAATGTAAAATAAACATGAGCGGGTAGCACATCTGAATTCTCCAGAGTGAAACTATTAGTCCATTTTCCTAGCAAAGATTTAAATGAGTAAGAGTCTTTGAAGCTTGACACATAGCTGTAAAGGCACGGGAGAGGATTCAGGGAAATTGTCATTAAAATAAATTGCTAACAGTGACTACAAACCTCCAGTAACGCTATGGATCACTGCAGGAGAACTATCAGAGGCAAAAACAAGATGCTCAAGCAATGAAAAACAAAAGATAATCAAAAGGCTTACATGTATTCCTGTGAGATAACTGAGGGAGGCTAAAGGTTACATTTACAACAGAATTGAATATTGCATTGTTTTCCAGTTCCTACCCATCTGGCAAAAGAAAAGCAAAGGAGGACCATTATTTTTTATTTTAGACCGATGAAGATTGAATCAATAACAAGAAAATAAAACCAAGCTCATCTATCCAGAATTCCTGTCCTGAGTTATTCCAGAAGTCCCACTCAGCGACACCGGCAGGACGCATCAATACTCTGCTCAATGCACCGGGGAGCTGTCCAGCAAAACAACCCTTAGAGTCACCATGATAACAGAAATAAAACCACGACTGAGTTAGTTTTTTCACACAACGCTTAGAAAAATTATGAAACTATATTCTACTAAGTGTTATGGTTCTACAGGACAAATGGGCTCAGAAATTATTAAGTTCCAGAGGAGAAGTCCATCAGTGATAACGAAAATACAACAGCTCAGATGCAACCTCTAGGTCAGAAAGCCCCCGAATCTCTTCGACAGCTATCAGGTGGAAAAGTTTGCTAGGAAAACGTTCACCCCGCACATCCTGTTTCCTTAAGTATCTCATACCCACCAGCATTTGAACTCCATTACGTGGACCTTCAGTCTGATCCTGCATCCACGGCAGCTCTTATGGAAGAAGAGTTGATATTCACCACCTACTAGGTGAACGGAACAGAGCATTCAAAGAGACAGAAGGCGGCTTTTTCCACTCCTTGTTGATCCCCCTATACTGCATTAGAAAGCTGTTCAGGTTCACTTTATTTGTTCTTTTTTAAATAGAATAAAAACTGAAGAAGACAAAATAATATCCTATAAAGAGAAGTTCAGATCGAACTGATGACAGTATTGACAGTCACTCTTCCTATGTTCTCAGCAGGATTTTAAACATACCTCTCTACTAGATGTGCCTAGTCTTGCTATGATCCTACAAAGTCCTACTGACCTGCAGTCAGAATAATCATGAAGGACTGCTTTTGAAGCAGACATGCTCACAGAATCCCTGGTGCACGCTGAAAGGCCAGCGAGGCAAAACTGTTAGGCCATGCACATACCTTCACTTGTTACGTAGCTCTCAGCGAGCCTCAACGCTAATTAGTCGGGTTTCTTTGATCTCAGCATAGTGCAGTATACGGTGTAAATTGTATACTTAAGTCTTTCCTACTGGCTCGTTAGTCAAGGCGATTTTCTGCTTTCTCCATTCTTAGGTTTGGGTTTTTCTTTTTTTGGTCTACTTGTTTTCCCAAACTCTCCCTTTGGTTTAATTTCCTCAGAGACTGGTTGAGGTTGCAGGTCTGTGATGAGGATCCAACGATGTCCAGACATGCCATGATCTATCAGACTTTTTGTATACCCAAACAAGAAATGCAGGTTTCCAAGAACATTCTTGTCTATTAAAGAAGCATCCAGGTCCAGCACCCTAGAATCCCCTCCTGTTCTTTACTGCCATACAGCCACCTATTGGTAGCTCTCAAAAAATAGGAAGTGTCACTGCAATCCTTTTAACCCACAATGTCTAAGACACTCTCCCTCATGCTGTTCAAATTCTAATCCTTGGACAGCCAGAGCTACATCACTAATTTGGGGAATTAGTATAAATCCAGGATGCTAAACACCTAGCAAAAAAAGGACTATTTGCTGCAGAAGAGAAGAAAAAAAAATCTGAGGCACAGTTGTTTGTGATTTCATTGATCAAAGCAGCAAGTAACATAAATGTAGCAAAAGGAACAATAAATGAAAATATGGGGCTTACATACCCTATGTCAACAAAAAATAGAGAAAACCGTAAAAATGAAGAAAAAGTGTATATATACTGCAAGTTTTAAAGCAAACCATGCTAGAAAGCACGTATAAGCCATAACTGCTCTCCTTCCATCACTCTGCATCAGTGATACACATCACAATCTCAGGGAGCCTGATTTATTAGCACTTTAATGCCAGTCATACCCAGTTTGATGCCAAAGAAAAAGAAAAAGCAGTATGAACAGTACAGACTTTGAAAAAAATTCAATTAAATACATCTTAGAAACACCTAAAAGATGCGAATATCCATATACAACTTAAATCTGATCCTGGTCACTACTTCTGAAATATCTAAGCACAGAGCGCCCTCTCACGTGTACTTTGTTCATGAGAAATCTTCACAATTCCTCAACTCCAGACTGTGAGTCATCATTATGATAATATCAAGAAGAAATTAATCTTCAAGATGAGGAAATTCAATTCTTGTATGCTGAGAAAAAAAAATGAGAAATAAATACTTCATTTTTAAGAACAACAGAGTTGAAAAAAGAAACTACTGAAGACCTGAAAGTTGATCAGAAAAGTCACCTGGCAACTAACTTCTCAGGGTTTGGGGAGGTAAGAAAAAGAGGTAACAGTACCTGCTAAGGTTTTAGGCTAACACTACTAGGTACAAAACCCAGTACTGTGTTAGTAGATGAAGACAATCCAAATTTCTTAAATTATATCCAGTGGCTATGTGCTTGACTTTCAATGAGCAGGTAACAAGATACTTTTTCTTAACTACCACCCTTGCAGATCAAGCTTGATTTCTGAAATTCAGAATTATTTGTCTCTCACAGCTGATCCCTGTAAAAAAAAGAAAAAAAAATCTGCATTTGTGCATTGGATATTCAGATATACGATGAACAAAAAGCACTACACCATTCCTACACAGTAATGTAACTAGTTCTAGTGGGGAAAAAAAACTATGGAGTACAAAACTATCACCTTCCAGAAGGCGGATTTACATTTCAGCGTTTAGACTAAGTAGAAAAATTGCAGTTCAATTCCATAAAAGAAAACTTTAAGTTGTTTTCTTCCATACACAACAGGTTCCAGAAAATGCAGAAAGGAATAATGAAACCCTGCCGTAAATGCTTGGAAATTTTGTGTTGATTTGTTGCATGCTGAGACTCAAGTACCTCTGTAAGGTTTTCAAATTTTAACCCAGTAGGCAGATTTCCTAGAAAGGAGCAGTTTTTCCTGTGTATTCATCTCAGAAAGACAACCATTACACAGGAAGGGGTTTTTTTTTTTCAGGATGGCATAACTATAGTGTCATCCATCCATCCATCTCCCCACCCCATACTGTACTGCTGCTACTCTATGATTTCTAAGAATTTAGGGAAAGGAGCATCTGTACAGCCTATCTGCACAACAGCTTTCCCCTAGCAATACCATAACCACCACTCCTGGTGCAGAGAAGGTAACAGAATACTTGCGCAGTGAACTTAAGTGCCAGGAAAATCATTAACTCTGTAAAGCTGTCAAAATACTACATGATGCTCATTATTTAAGTTTAATTAGAAAAACACCTGACACAGAGAAAGGGATGATCCTGTGATTAGGACCTGGGTTAAACTTTGTTTCACAGACTCCCTGCCTGACCTTTGAAAAATTGCTTAAAGCGTCCCCAGCTCTCCTAGATCCAGAACCAAGAACGTAGCCACATCCACGTGATGTAATGCTCAAGGCCAGATATATCAGCTCAGGTTACAGCACTGCAGTCAGGCAGCTGTGCTACTTTCAGATCCACGCTAGCAAGACCACGTCACATGGATGCGCAACACGGCTTGGCACTAATACAAGTCATCACTGAACGACAGAATAAATACTCTCCCTCTCTCTATTCCAAACTGGTAGAATGAGAACAGAACTACCCCACCCACTTTACAGACAGTAAGAATGTGTGATATGAAACGCGGGGAAAGAATTATGTCCACATCCTGCTATAAAGGGTACACAAACTTGTCATTATATTCAACAGTATTATCAGAAAGCAGCACTAAGGAAGAGAGAGGGTGCAGAAAGCTGAGACAGCTGCAGTTCCTTAATCACAATAAACAACACACTCTTAATTTGGAGATCCACTCCAACATCGACCAAAAAGAAAGAAAGAAAAAGTAAGTAAAAGTGTCTTTATATGAGTAAATAAATAAAGATACAGAGCATTCTTTTATTGTTTTGCCACTGGATTAGCGATGCGCACTTTGGTAGATGGTCCAGCTTGACTCTACTAGCAAAAAAAAAAATTTACTCAAATGGGACGAAAGGGAAAGGACAGGAAGCAGGCACCGAAAACAGCAGTAAAAAAAAAAAAAACAAACCCTAACAAGTAAATCTATATATAATGAAAATATAAGTTAAAAACATATCTGGATTGCTGTGATCAGTTCTGGGCTCCCCAGTACAAGAGAGAGAAACACAGACTGGACCAAGTCAAGGAAGAGTTCACAAGGGTGATTTAGGGATTGGAGCATCAGTCACACGAGCCGAGGCTGAGACATTTGTTTAAGCTGGAGAAGGGAAGGTTTCGGTGGGGTGAGGTCTTACTAATGCGTATGAATGCTTGATGGGGGACAATAAAAGAATGGAACCAGGCTCTTCTCAGTGGTATCCAGTGAATGGACAAGAGGCAGCGGGCACAAATTGCAGTACAAGAAATTCCACTTAAACGTAAGAAAAAACTTTTTGGCCAGAGTGGTCAAACACTGGAACAGTTTGCCCAGAGAGGCTGTGGAGCCTCCATCCTCGGAGATATTCAAAACCCAACTAGACAATGTCCTGGACAACCTGCTCTAGCCGACCCTGCTTTCAGCGGTGGGGACTGTGCTACGTGATCTCCGTAAGTCCCATCCAACTTCAACTATGCTGTGATTCTGCGAGATGAAAAGATAGAAACAAATGCATGAATCTCAAGATAACATAACACAGCAAGTTCTAGCAAAGCCAAAAAAATCCATTAAACAGTTTTATGCCTGAAAAACTGGAATGCATCCTTCTGCAAATTGAAGACAGATTGTAAGCCGGAGGACAGGACTGGAAAGTTCCTTGCTCATCAAATTAAAAACAAGAGGCCTATTCATGAAAAAAGTTATGTGGTCAAGTCACATTCTTTGCTCAAAAGTTTTACATGCAACTGAGGGTGGGCACTCTACTTGCAATTCATTGAGAAACTTGTAGGTTGTTGCAGATTGCTACAGCACAGGAGGGTACATTGATAAAGATACGCAAGCAGTCAGCAGACGTACAAGAGGACGAGCAAATGTCCCTTTTTCTTTTAAAAGGACTGATCACATGACAAACAGCTGGAGTCACTTAACAAAATACCAGTGCAAGCTTTTGGTTGAATTCCCCTACAGTTACACGACAACATCTAAAACTCTCCTGCATTTCAAATACCCAAAGGCCTCATGGATCAAAATCACCCCTTCTTTCCGTTCTGTCTTTCAGATTTCTTCTCCATCTACGTATACAAAGCCACATTTTTAAATTAAGTGGAAGAGATAGACAAAGATCCTAAAAGAAATTCACGCCTGATGAGAAGTGGCAGTAATTCATTCTGGTTACTTTTAGATTACACATGCACAGGGCATTCCTTTTGCATCAAATAAATTCTCAAGACTATTCACCTTTTCTCCAAAAGGTGTTGCAGCTCAAAAACAGTTTGATAAGAAAAAGTGGCCCTGTTTCAAGATACAACATTTTTACCTGCTCTGCAGCCTAAACAGTTGCACATAATCACAGGCCATTGTCGAACCCCGGTCTTCAAATCTGTCAGCCAGCTCGGCTCCCTCTCAGTCAGTAACCTATTGTGCTCTTCAGGGAACACTGCTACTCAAACACCACTATCAGGGGCTTCAGACAGCAAATTGTTCGGTCAGCACCCTTCTACTCACATAGAGCAAAGAAATAAAATAAAATCAAGGTACCCCTCAGAGTGCTGAAAACACTCATCTTTGTGGTTCTGGCTTCCATGTTAGACTTCGATCGTGAATGTCCTATTAGCCAAATGCATGCAAGTACGATGAAGTTGTTTCATCTCCCGTTAACGAACAACTTTTCTGTCAGGAGATTAAGACCACGAATCAATGCCAAAAACCAGTTAATTATTCTCACCCAAACACCGTCTGCTCTTTCCCCAAGACCAAGTCTTAGATTAGAAGAGGTTACTTTGCTCTTAAATAGAATCCCACTGGGCACAGTCCACATTTACATTCGTACTTGTGGATTATCACTCAAGACAGGAGATTTTTCTCCTCCCAGGATCTGAGGGTGGGCTGGAAAGCACAGTCTCCGTATTTTTGATCTCAGGCAGCACAAGATGTTTGCAAACACCTCAAAGCAGTACAGAAGTTAACCATGCATAAGTAACAAGACAAACACAGCCACTACAAGCGACATAGAGCAGCAAAATGGCACAGTTACTTATTGGAATTAAAGAAATCCAACACATTTCTTAATTTGGTCAAGGTTCGATTAACTCCTGGTTTTTGTACGATGCTCAGAAACAACTGGGAGTGGGGGCGGCGGGGATGGTTGGTTTTTTAAAACCACTAGCTCTCTCGTCAAAGGCCTGGTCAAACTGTTTCCACTTGTGAAGGGGCCTGTTTTCCCATGCAATCAAAACTATCATCTAGTTACTGCTAAACGAGTTACTTTGCGATTAAAGTATTTGAAACCAAATGTGACGGATTTTGCTCAGATCATATTTGGCTTTCCTTTTGTATGGAAAAAGATCTTGTATTATCCAGAGGAGGCTGCTTACTATCTGCATCACCTGCTTCATTTCACTATGCAGTCTCTCAGGTAAAATAAATTTTAATTAATCTAAAATAAATTAAACATCATCTGTTTAACAGAAATTCCAATTTTACAGGCTCCATAATAAGACATTTCTAATTAACTTGTATACAGACTACACCTAAAACCCTACAAAATAAATGTCTGTATACCATTCATAGCTGACAACATACTTCCATTAAAGTACTGAAATACTAAAACGACCTCCAATTCAAAGAACAGGAATTTAAAAAACCCACCTTGTTTTAAAATAGAACTTGATCCATGTATGAAAGGGACTGTATGGCAATTGTCTAAATGGGACTGGATTAAATTATTTTACGTGTTCCTTTTCAGTCCCACACCACCTCTGTCACTCAGCATTCAGAAATCAAGCTCCAAAACCAGTTCTTCAGTTACAACAGCTGCCTATTTGGTGGCTTCTCTTTCTTTGGGCAAAACAGAATAACCTACATCCCTAAAGAAAATAGAGCCTGCAGACACAAAGTTAACAGCTCAGCGTCCTTTCTATGTCAAAACAGAATCCTTACTGAAGATGCTCCCTTAACCTCCATTTCTATACGTGGACCCAGTCAGCCTACTCATCTCTCGCAAACGGTGACTTGTTGATAATCCAGATCTAGCGTGCAGAGTCTTTCATCTGTTCAACTGCACAGACACATTTCAAGAGAGTTCTTAAAACTCCACAGGATTTTACTAACATCAGAATGTCTCTTGACACCAAACAGCAGAAAGTGTTCTATCACTGGTATTTTCGTTCTGATTCAAGGAGAGACAGCAGGCTGAAAATTCCAATCAAAAGAGCAGTGAAAGTACAGTTTCCAAAAGATTATCAGGTATCCTTTTTAATTCTTCTGTATAAGTTCACAAATGATCCTTGCACAACTGTGCCGATGACCCAAAACAGTAAACAATATCCATGTTCTTTTGCTGGATTTAGGTTATAATTTCTATCAGGTAGCAGTTTTACAATCTGCCTCAATTTACTTTTTGTATCGGGTCTAGCCTTAATTCTTTCCCTCTTTCTTGACTTCTTTATTCTAAGTAATTCCAAGTGCTGATTTGGAAAACTGGTATCAGTAAAGACTTCAGGGTGACAAAGTCATCATTGCCAAACTCATAACAGCATCAGCTGCAACAGCTGGAACAGCATTAGCCGGAACATTAGCCCATATTAGTATACATCCACAACTGTTAGTGAAATCTACATTTTAGCAGAGAATTAGGCCCAAATTTAAACCATTTCAGCCACAGCGTATTTTTTCTATAATGTGGCGATTAAAAATCCCGTATCTCAAAATCAGCGAGAACTAAGAAGACACCGTTCAGGTGTCAGAGTCACAGAACATATACCATGCCTAGGACACTCAGGCTGCACAGCTGTGAAGAGAAACGGAATAAAAATCTTCTAGAGCCTGATCAACAGCAAAACAAAGAAAACTCTTTGGTGAAAAATCAAAGAACAAAATGAGCCTGATCTGATTTGCTTGTAGGGTATTCCCAAGATGCAATTTAATTCCCGAAACATTCTGTTATCTTTGCATTTCTCAGTGATAGGTACAGAAAAGATTTTTAAAATAGCAGGACTTACAAACCAACTCTCTCAGACAAACACTACAAACAGTTGTATGCGCTGTTGTCATAAACACACCAGTCACACAACACCCATAGTAAATTATTCTGATCTGCAACAGATCAGAAGATTTCCTACTTCAATCGCCTTCTCATTGTTCCTGTTCAGTTTAAAGTTGCAGTAGATAAGCAGATGTACTTGTATAAATATACGTGCTTATTAACATGAATTAATGCCTTAAAGTCAGATTTTGGCGGGGGGAAGGGAGGACCATGTTAAGAGGATGACTTTCAGCCACAGATTTTCATAATCTAGCCTTTTTAAAGAATCAAGTTCACAAGAAGATAACGGCAGCGCGAGCACACACCTCTAAGAGGAGCTCCTTTGGGGATACGGTACAGTAGTGCACCCCAGCACGGAAAGGGAAACAAAGTTGTGTTACTTTAAAGGAACATTGCTCAGATTTTTGCAGTATTCAAAAGAAGTTACAAAAAAAAAAAAAGAAAATGGTAACTTGGGAGAACTAGGCTTGAGGCAGGAGGATGGAGGATCGGAACTCGACTGAAGACCCTAACTGGAAACATAAGCTGTATGAAAATTAATATAAGCTGTGTGAAAATACAGGCTATATGAAAATACAAAGTGGAAGATAATCGTGTTTGAAAGCAAGAACAACCACTTTCTCGCTCTCGACACTGTCTCATTTCAGTTTTATTTCACAATGTTTTTCGTTTTGTTCTTGTTTGCCGTCCTCTGAAGAAAGGATCGGTTTAATGCAATGGCCTGGTTAGAAAGTGAAAATACATTTATTTCAAGCACACGTAAGATTGTGATATTTCCTATTAGTGTTGTAAATGCCAATGATTAAAAAAAAAATAATGTAAGAACTAACAAATTGCACACCCAACATAAAGGAGGAAAAGAAGCAAAGAAATTTACATTTAGTAGCTTAAATCTCAGAAGACTTGGATTCAAATTCATATTTCAACTTCCTAAGTACAAGCAAACTGGGTTCTGTATTTAAAACTCAGGCCTTTCAAACACAATACCAGCTGTACCTGTTAAGCTCCCTCTTCTGGCTAATTAATAAAATTGCTTAGATTTTATACGTGTAAGTTTCAATTTTCCCAGTTACGTTCTATCAATAATAATAATATTTTTTTAAATCTATGAAGAAGCTTTTATATTTAAATATGCAACATAAGTGTTCAACTCTAGACCGTGTGCTCCTGTTGTCTCACACTGACAAATTACACGCACAAAAAAACAATCCACATGCTACACAGGGATAGCACTGCAAGCCGAGCTTGACTAACAACCAACCACCTAGACCTGTAGTAAGTTTACAAATACGACTGTATATCTTCTGATATCAGATATGCAATCCAACCTGAAATTTCTGTGTTCAAAACATATCAGACTAGTTAATTAGTCCCCAAAGTGCACCCTTCCTTCTTCTAGCTAAAATTATAATTAATTGTGTAATAAAAACACAAATACACATTTTAGGAAAGGTAAATGTTGAAACTGAGTAAAACATACCACACAAACTCAAGCTGCCTCTGTTCCAGGATTTCCCATCTCTGCTGTGATTTCCCAAGCGTTTCTGTTGGATAAGCACACCAATGCTACCCAGCATTTCCGTTGTCACCACCCGAACTGAGAACTGGCATTTCACAAAGTAACTGGGGGCAGGTGGGTAACCACCAGACCAATCTGTCAGTGAAACGGGAACAGGGACAAAAAAAACTACCCGGTGGCCAGCACAGTGTCTAACTTCACCTCTGCCTCATCTGATCAAAAGGTGTTTTCCAGTTCAGTCACAAAACTCACTTATATTTGTGTCCTTCAACTAAATAAAAAACGAAACAAAGACTTCTCTGTGCGTTTTCCATGAAGGAAGGAGAGTAACCCAAGCGCTCCAGCGACCGCAAGCACCAAAATCCCACTGCTGCGCTGCCGTTTTCTGTCACCGTTCCATGGAAATGCCAGAAAAAATTCTAAAATACAGTTCAGTCTAGAGAGGTGCAGAATTCATCATCCCCTACAAGCAGATAAATAGCCATCTCATTGTAGTAAAATAACGACAAGTAATTAGCGCTTATCTCACGCACTGACTTAGGTTAACCACACTAGGACAGTTGCTATGGCTGGTATGCTGAAAGCAGAAAGCATTTCATTCTGTCTCCGTTAACAGCTCCAAAAATTAGTAGAGCTTAGCCTGTGGGCATGGCTTCCAAATTTAATAGGCTTGCACTTTTAACTGGACGTTCAAATGAGCTTTCCAGAGACTGATCCCTTTCTTCGCCCTTGCTGGTATGTTATGGAAACATGAATTATTTTTAAAAAGGAAAATATCACCAGACTTCAGTATTTCAGTTCTATTCACCCTAGCTCATATTTTTTAGTTACACTTGTTAAATAACTGCAAACATGGAGACAGAATTTATTCTGGTAGTAAACTCTGTTCCGTCACCAACAGGAATTTGTTCAAGCCTGTTTACCTAGTCTTCATCACTGAAACGGTTCTCATCGGCATAGCTGTACAACGATGTTGTCCTCTTGCAAAACACGCTGCTGAAAAGTATCATGGCATTTTAAGGAATAAAAGGTAAACTTTCTAACGACATTCAGGCTAAAAACCAGACCTAAAAACAAGATTAAATTCTAATTCTATCTTAAGACAGATACTTTCACGAAGTTTGGTTCACAGTATGCCCTTGCTCATCACAGATACGTGAAAGAAAGGAAATAAATTATTTAGGTGTCTAAGAGAAAAAAGCTGATTTATTAAATAAATTATTTGGGGAATCAGGGAAACTGGGGAAAAAAAGGACACTCACCAAGACAAGAAAGAGCATGTGAAGAGAAATTAACAAATGCACAACGGAGGAAACAAGACGGAGAGTGCTGAAGGCTTGAAAAGGAACATTTAACGGAGAACAACTCCTACTGGGATGAGACTTGCACAGTCAGATTCAGCAACTGAAGCTGAAGTTCTGAAGTCCTCACCAAACTAACACAAATTCACAAGGAAAAGTGAAGATACAGTGGCAGCTACTGGCCTCAACTTGTACATACAGATGTTTTGAAGCCAACAGACATCGTCGTTGTAGAGCAGCCAAATTAACGACAAACAGAACTCGGTAAAATTTTTCATTTTCTTCTAAAACCTAAGTCATTGCACATGATTTCTGTGGAAACAACAATTCAAAGCAAAAGAGAAGTACTATGCAGAAGAGCGCGAAAATCACAATTCCAGATTGAAACAATGCACAGAGGATAAAACAAAAAAAAATTAATTCTGCTCTGAGTTTTCATCATCTCAATTACTGTAGTAGCATGATGGCTCCCTTTTAAAAGCCAAGACACACTCCCTGCCAAGCCATTTTTGTAAGACTTCTATCATAACCGTGTAAATGAAGGCAGATAGTGCAGTCAAACTGTGACCTCTACAGATCATTTCCTTTTCAACACCTTACTGACCTTCAATGCAGCTAATGAAAGGCCTTCCAGGAAAATTCACTTCGTGTTCATCCCATTACCCTACCTTTGGCCCAAGTGAAATAAAAAGCCTGTTTCTACGTACAAAAGCTTAAAAGCTTAGCTTCAAATCTGTGAACTGAGGGCTCCAAGACGGAACGTGACTTGCTTGTACTGCCATGGCAAATCCATTTCACAGCCTGTCATGAGGGACAGACCCACTTTCGAGTTCAGCTGGCAATGGACCCGGGGGACATTTATTGTCTGATGGCCATGGAAAAGGCTAAACAGATACAATCAGCCAACTCTGGGCTGGAACAAAGGAATAAGTGGTGGAATCAATACACAAGTCATCTAACAAACTGCCTCAGTACCAACGTGGATCATGACCCAAGTCTATGCTATTTTACAGCACAAGTTGATAATAACAGCAATTATTATAAATAATGTTTTTCACTTCAGGTCAAATAGATGCCAGAAAGACATGCTTTAACATTTGGACATTTTTAGAAAATGTCCAATATTCAGATTTTTTTTTTTTTGTGGTGGTGCTGGGGTAGGGGGAGAAGCATGTTTTTCTTCAATATCAGTTGCAGACATACAGTACTTCTGCTGCAAGACAGCAGCTCTGATTCATCTACATATTCTCTTGTTAGGGTGTCACTCAAGAACATGTAAATAGGAATGCTCTAAAGGAGCTCAATTTTGGCTGTGTGTCTCACGCCATCTAGATTTTTTTTTTTAAAGCCAAATGCCCAAAATACTACTGAAGAAAAACAAAACCTCTTTTTTTTATTGGTACTTGTTTGTTTTTAAAAGCATATATTGTAGGAGCAAATCTAGAATAACAAAAAAAAAAAAAACAATGAACCATACAAATTAAAAACCAGAAGATAGTGTACCAAATGGGATCCTGGTGGTTTGGGAGAACAGAGGAGTGTGTATGAAACACTGAAAATCTGACAAACTAAGGATACCACTGTGAAAAGGCAAAAGGAAAGATACAAACAGGGACTGAGGATGAGCTTTATACAGGACAGAAAGCCTGCAAAAGCTACTTCGACTCATCCATTTCTAACTGATAGTAACTGTCTAAGTATATAAACATTTTGTATCACAGAGCAAGATATCCTTTACACATTGATCCAAGAAAGCAAGAACCGATGCTGCGTCATCCTAACATCATCATTTAGGTCTTCCACTACTTTTCCACCAAAAAGGCTCAAAATGTTCTGTAAAGGTGACTCCCCACCTTTTTGTAAAAAGGGAATAAACAAAAAAAGTTTGCTCAAGGTCAGGTGGACGCTTAATAGCAGAACTAGAATGAAAACAGTTATTTCATGTTTTTAACTCAATAATATAGTCTACCTGAAAAAAAGTCTCATTTGTTTCAATAGTTTGCAGTCCAGCTGATGGAGAGCATTATGCCTGTTATCTGCCATAATTTCTGAGGAGAGAAACCTGGGTGATGAATCTGCTCTTAAACTGCACCTTTAGCTAAAGCGGTTATTGAGACTGTGTGAGGGATTGACAGGAGGAACGGAATCTGTAGCACGTGCTGTTAAAACTGATTAGCATGTAAAGGGCTGGCCCTGGGCTAGCCAAGGGTGAGTCAGTTACTGAAGCAACCGATCGCAGCTAGCAGGATGCAACCCCAGAAGGAACGGGCGACCAACACCATTTCTCGTTACAAAATGTTTCCTTGCATAGTCAGATCTTACCGAGAATGCCAATATACACATTCCTTAAAATATCTGCCCACAATATACTGCACATAAACACACTTTGAACACTATTTTGAAAGGCCTTTTTGCTCCATTACTAATAAGAATCTCCATGCTACCGCTCAAGAAGTTTTACAACAACATGTTCCTGGATGCTACTGAATGCTAACTACATTTAACATTCAGAGAGACGTCTAGGTCTTCATAACCCGGGTGCTGGTTTAAAATAATAAAATAGTATCATACTCCCATTGGGGAAAAGTATGTTTACACAGAAAACAGTTTAATACCCAACAGGAAATTCAAGTCAAACAACTTTTAAACACAGAAGATATTATTATCTGGAGCATTTAGCAAAAACAGACTTTAGTACAGAAATATATGCTCTTGTTTACATTAGGTGTTTATTCACGTATGTGAATAATAATCCCAAAGGAGCTACTCCTTCCCCAGAAGACAAATACACTTTCTTACCTTTGGCCATTTGGGATTTAGAAGTCGTGCTTTGATTGCATCATCCAGGGCCTTGTCATATTGTTGGATTTTCATGTAGGCTGCCGAACGGTTACTGTAGAGAATGCAGTTCTGAGGATCAACTCCCAAAGCCTCATTGTACAACACAATTGCTGTATGAAAATCACCATCGTGGCAAGCCTGGTTGCTCTGGCGAACTTTCTCAACAAATTCAGCTTTGCTCAACATGGGACTGTCAGGACTTCTTCTTCCAAAAGATTTTGATCCAAAGAAAGAAATCTGGGGGGTGGAAGGGAGAAATTATATGTTAGTGTTAAGAAATGCTACTCAAAAAAAGAAAAAAAAAATCAAAATATTAGAAATTGTATAGCAGAAATTAAAGCCACCAGCATTACTACAGAACAAATCATGAATTCAAAATCATATTCTTGAAGTAAACTGTTTATCTATTGACTTTTTGGGGGGTACAGAAGCAACAGAAAAGAGCCAAAACATATAATTCCCCGTGAAGGGTATCTTCTAGAAGACATATTGCCTTCTTCAGGCATTAAGACCAGCTGTAGTCTGTTTTAGTGTGCTGCACTCCACATATTCACAAGTTTTTCCGCCTCAGCCATGCTATTTGATTCTACAACACAAAGCATAGTCACCAGGTAAGGAAGTTTATCTGAACAGGTGGTAGATGTGAATGCAAAGATGATGCCGGTGTATCTAAGTTCGATATGCAGATCGCACAGAAGCACATGCATGCACAGACAATGGAAGAACGTACAATTCTCTTCAAACCAAGGAACTTCTACTGGTACATCTGCTCACAAACCTCTATATCCAGCCACCTGCAGGCTGCAAATTCCTCATAAATGGGGCGGGAAGGATGAGTCTTCAGAACTGGGTATACTCACAGAAATTAGTAGGGCACACAATTTATTTTAGCAACAGAACAGTCATCACTGGTAGACCCACCTTCCCAGCTTGTGAACTCAGGCAATACAGAATAACAGGTTTATTTAAGCTTTTTAATTATAAAGATTATCATTTAAAGTGAGCTGTACAAAGTCCCAATTCCATTGATTCTGGTACACCCTTTCTCTTCATTTAACTTTCTACGCTACTTATGTTCCTCAGCCAGTCACTTGCAGTCAGTAACTGTTGTTGTCATGTATAGCATACTCTCTCCCAAGGACCCTCAATAACTCAGCAAGAACATCTTTGTACAACTCCGATTACAAGATAGTTGTGAATTCCGCAGTACACGCAACATGTACACATGGTAACATACAAAGTACTTGGAAATATTCACTAAACGTTTAGACTACTATAATTGAGGCTGGTGTCATCCATTTTTAGTCCTGCAGGCCAAAAAACATTAAGACTATCACATATTGTTACCACAACACAACAACTGCAGGGCTCAAATACATTACCAGACCAAGCTGAGGCATATTTTTAGGTGGAAAGGGAAGTGAGCTGCAAATTGACATCCTGTCTCAAGCATCAAAATGGTCTACAGCCTTTTTTTTTCCTTAAGTCAAACAACAACAATAGAAAAGCACCGAATTAGAAACTACGATCACTTCTTTTCCTTATGATTATACCCAACTTTTTCTAACAAGTGTTTGTCCAAGCTGCTTCTGAACTTCCCTACTGAAGGAGACTCCTTGTTTCACTCGGGCAATCTCATTACACTGCTTCATGATTTTCATCATTAAAATATTTTTCCTAATACGCACCACAAATCTCCTTTGTATCAGTAAGTGTAGTGTTTCTTGTCCTGCCTACAGTTCATCAAACCAAAAACCTAGTTCCTTTCATCTCTGTAGCTGCCCTTTATAAAGTACTCATGCTAATAGAAGCTAATACGTAGCTTGACTTATTATTAACAGCACTATAAAAAGCAGATTTCTGCATCTTGAAAATTAATTCCACATGCAGTATATCTTTAAGTGCACTGGCATACTTCTTTGCAACTTCAGTCAAGTTTACAAACAGCAACTTTGTACATTCTCAAGTGCCCAGAGGAAAACGGCTCTACTTTGAGCAACAGCCCAAATGTTAGAGCTGAACACGCTGGTTCATGCCAAGCTGTGCGGTAACTCACACGTGTGCGTGTATTTGACCATAAACTTCATCATGCGGTCGGTTTGCCGTGACCTCAGAAGTTACAAGAACAGAATATGAAGATTTAGCAGCTATTACATGAGTAGATGTTCAAACACAAAGATCAGGAAACCCTGAGAAAGCTAATTAGTTACCGGAAGGCCACAGATGGCTGGAAGCACTGTAGGGAAACGGGGCTGGTGAGTACCCAAGTGCCAGGGACAGCACAGGCAACTGCCCAGAGATGCCACAGGCACACGTAGAGCTGACTCCCTGTAGGAAAATAAGAGCAGCAAAAGAAAACGCCGTTCTTCTCACGTTTCCTGTCATCTTCACCTATTTTTTTCCTCTGTAGTTTCAGCAGCTTCTTTAATTCCAAGAATTTACATTTCTGCCTGCTCCTGAAACCCGCTGAAGTTAACACGCAGACCACCACTGTCCAAGATTCTTCTCAGTGGGCAAACCTAAAAACTACCGCATAATTTTTCCAACCATTAAAGTCAGAGCAACTAATGAATTTTCACACTGTTCTTATTTCCACACTAGCCTTTGTTCCTGGAAATTACCAGAAGAGTGGAAAACTTCATTTTATACAACTTAGAACCAACGCTTCAGAGTCACTACATGGCCACAAGAAAATCCAACACAGTCTTACAGAAATGCTCATTGTATATAATGAGCATGGAATATTTTCACCTGGGCAATAACTTGCTCAAAAAAAAAAAAAAAGTACGACCCTTACCTGGGGCCTAAAAGGAGTTCAAACGTGTCAAAAATTTCTGAGAGCAGCTGAACTTTGATGCAATACTCAAACAAACGCAGGGCTAACGGTCTAAAGAACTCTCACACAATGTTTTTCAGGAGGATGTGAGGAAACGAACAATCATAAATTAAGAAAAGTATTAGAGGGCAAAGACAGGGTGAACAACAGACCCAGTGCTACTTGGTGATACCACTCCAGTGATACTCTGTTCACGATGTCAGAGACGTCAGATGTCCTGACCCATGAGCCTTGGAAATTGTGTTCACAACCAACCAACCCCACAAACGCACACTCATCCCCCACACCATTTCAAATGCCACCCTTTTCAAACGTGTCAGCTGTAACAGCAACAGATGTTGCTTTAGTCTATACACATTTACAGGAACGTTTCGGAATCCTGCTATTGTTCTTCACTTCAATGGCTTCCTGCTACGATTCTGACAAAACCTGAGATTGGCATGAGCAAAATAAACTGCAATGCAAATTCAACTTATTGAAGTACAGCAGCAGGTCAGGCAGCACAATTCAAATTTCTGACGTAGCCAATATGGATAATATCTGTACGATGCACTTAACTGATCACAAGGACTAAGTCAGTCTGTCGGAAGGAACAGAACGGCACCCTAACAAAAAGATACAGGTATCTTCTCTTTGACATCTTCCACAGTTAGAACGGAATCAAGATTCTCTCCCTGGTTTATAAACTACGTGATGTTTGTTTTGCGCCACAATTACAGGATCAAAAGAAGTATTTGTTTTGTTCTCCTGTCTGGTCACGAGACCTACATCGACTGTCACTGCGACTTCCTCCCAGGTGGCCGTTCCATGTAGCATTCATTTATAAGTACACTGGTCATAAAAAAATGTTTTTTCATAGTCATCGTAGACATTTTTGTCAACTCGAAAGGTGAAAGGGCTCCACTGAGAAGTATCTGAACTCCATAAGAACTGGTATTAAGACAGACAGGTGATATCATCTTGGTAGAGAACAACGCGTTTCAAATTCTTAAAAAATATAAAGCTTCCTTAATTTAAATAATCAACCGCAACTATAACTTCCCTTAACAAAACTGGCTGCACTGACCTCTAAGTGACTTAATTCATTGTGATGTGTTAAATACAGCCAGTTCCCACCAACATTAAGAGTGAAAGAAGCAGGGCACAGACTGGAACAAATTGATTTGATCAGTTAGTCACAAACATAACCAGAACAAAAAACATTGTCTCTCGGCAGAATATTTTCTTCAGGTTCCTCCTTTATCACAGCCTCTAGTGCAGACTGTGAAGGAAACAATTCTGCTTCCAAAACTTACTGTTTTGAACCGTGGAGCTCTACCTGTCAGTAGCAGTACACAACAGATTCAGCCAAGGTGATCTCTAGTTTAAACATTGCTCATGTTGTTCATACAGCAAAACAGTTATTTCGTTAAAGAATGCCAAGTCTAAGGGTATAACATACCGAATAAAATAAACAGTTTCTCAGCTGTATTTTTAAAGGTGTCCTCCGTCTCTCTCCTATTTCCTGGCAATTGACTTGCATCAGGGACAATTAAAAATACCAAATATTGTGCAGTTTCCATTCTTTTATCGTATTCAGAGCAAATGACTGCAGTTTCCAGGTGCAGGAGTACCAGAACCAGTCATGAACTTTTGTTATTTAGAAGATAAATACTTCAAGAAATAGATTCCTCAACAGCTACGGCTGTAACTGCCTCCAGCTGGAGGCCCAGCCTGGCATGAAGGCACAGCCAGCGTCACACTGAAGAACCCACCTCTGGCTCAGCACCACTGGCAGCAGGCGGCATCTGTCCCATCACCTCCACTGACTGCAGGGACCGATCCTGCTACACCCACAGAGGCTACCTGCCTGGAAGCAGCCTTCACAAGCTTACTGAGAGATACCGGGCGCTACATAGCGAGGTGTCTGCGAGGGCATGTCTCATCAGGCACAATCTCAAGGAGACTAAAGAATGCACAAGTAGAGCAATAGCTGTCTTTTCTGTCTGTTTATTATGCAAGATGAAAAAACAAAGCTGTTAATGATCTTCCCAGAGTCATACTGTGAGTCTGTAACAATGAGGAGAATCCATGAGGAGACATCCTCCCTGTCCAAGTAAAGTGGTTTCTGCCTCTAATATCCTGTGAAGCTAAACAATCTCACAAAAAAAAATGGAACTATTTTAAAGGAAACTATGACGACAATTTCTGGAATACATTATTATTTAATTCCTGCTACCACGAAAACTACGTAATGCAGTAAAACATCATTAGGTAAAAGAAAGAACCACAGAACAAAACTGAGTCACTCTGGTACTCAGACCACAAATGAAAAAAGATTATTACGATGGTGCCGACACACAAAAAGTACTCATTAAAAAGCCATCCCCACTTTCCAGTCATGACTGCTCTTCTCCTGCTACAGTAGTAGAAGGTGATGGCAATGCACATATTGAGGCTGCCTAATGCTTTGCTATAGAAGGTACTCGTAGGTACTAAACCAACGCTAAAGAAGCAGAAGTTCCTCAGTGCAGTGGAACAAAAAGGATTCTAATGAAGTGCAGAAGAGGATCTAGCAGAGAAAATTTAAGGTAGGAGATCATGTATTTCTAATAAAGAAGATGGCACAAGCTTCTCAGCATCACTTCTCCAAACCAGCACAGGGCACCAGAAACCAGCTCCTACTACGGAGGTCACATTAGACAGAAGCTCCCACAATATCTGCTTCAGGTTAGACTCAGCAATTAATTCCCTTCACTGGTGAAAAAGCCGCCTCCTGCTCTTCCAGAAGGTGCTCAAGATTCAACCTTACTGACCATTCAAGTTGACCGTTAAAAATACACACAATTTTCTTTGGTCTCTTTCTTTTCAAGAACAAACGAAATCACCCAAAGCAAACACTAAGTTGAACACACAGAAAAAACCTACATTACAAGAACGTTTATCTTCCAAGTTCAAGCATGCTAAACTTAGTCCTCTACAGAGACAGAACACTTAGCAAATAAAATAAGTAAGTGCCCGTACACGCTGAAAGATCTGACTGTCTGAACAGCACGTCGCTATCCAGAAAGCGGTAGGGAGTAGATTCCCATTGAGTTCCAATAAGATGACCGAGAAGAGATAACAGCAAATCCAAATTCTGCTCCAGGACAAGAGGACAAGGGAAAACAATGGGGTATAACAGCATGAAGAGAACGCTCGATGAGAGAACAGCTAATCTTACACCTCTGAGCGTGTTAGTTTTACGTAATCCATCTTATTTAATGCTACACAGCTCAAATAAATAAGCCTTATATAGATTACGTCGTGGATGGCAAGTCTATAATTAAGACACCTTTTCTCAAAAATCCTTTATAACTTTCAAAAAAATACCTTAAGTGTGATACGTAGCATTTTTCTATTTTAAATTATCTAAACAGCTCAAGATACTCAGTGAAGCTGCAGAAAGAGGGAAAAAATAAAGAGGCAAGCAGAAAAACTGGCATTCCGGACAGATTCTGAAACAGTGACAGTTACTTATTCTAAATACGGGTTTCCAAAATGAGCTTAAATCAGTAACTGAGCTTCCCTTTCTATGAAAACAACTATGCATCTTGTATTTTAATCTGTAAAATGGCTTTATGCTTTTTTCACTCCATATTCTGGGGTATTACTGTTCTTCTGTAATAGAAACTGTCTTCGACAAGAGTCCAAGAACAGGTAAAGAATCTGAAGTTTCTCCCGGTAGCCTCCATGCTCCTAGCAGCCAGCACTTCGGCTAGTCTGTACGACACTTGTGAATAGACGTGAAACCTTGCCAAGCCACATGCAACCCTCACCCAATTGGAGCAGAGTTTTAAGAGAAATAGTGTGGAAAGAAATGAAAGGCCACCAAAACTGAAAGTTTAAGCCGCAGTAGGATGTGCCAAGAGCTATCCGGGCTGCTAGATTTTTCTAAGCTGGGTTTTGTCTTCCGAAATTGCTATGAAGTATTACTGCAGGTTCGTCTTCACAGGTAGAAGAAAACATTTCCTTAAGCCTCGGCAACACGACACATACACGCCATACGCGGGACATCAGTAAACTGGACAACAACTCAGACTATTCCTCCCCTTAAACCTGTAGCTAAATGAGAGAAACACTGCTCGATAGTCAGTTACAGAATGGTCCCTGGGAACACACGCTCACCCTGTGGAGCGCCGGCTAAAATATGCCTATGCGATTTTGATGCCTCAGTGAAAACAAAACCACTGCTACCACCCAACAGACACACTGCTGAAGTTACCTTCCGTCTAGCCGAAGCAACATGAAGGAAATCCTACAAACTTTTGTTGCTTCTGTCATTTTCAACACCCTGCAGTTTTTGAAGTCTAGCATTTACTCTGTGTTAATTATCAGGGCATCTTACCCAAGATCTACTTCAGTCTGAAGTACTCTGACAAGTGTCAGTAAATATTCTTCTGACAAATAGGGTTTTAATTTCCTCTGGTAAATCTACATCATAGGGGAAAAAAACCCACCAAGTTAGATTTTCACAAAGTAATAAGTGAAACAGAAGTCAAACTTCCAAACGCATAAATAAATCAAAAGGGATAAGTCTTGAACATAAAACCATAACTTACAGCACGACGCTATAAAAACAAAACCACGTTTTTGTAAATTTCCTAATGAAATATATGTCTAGGATTCTGGAGCATATTGTTTCGAAAATATTTTTCTACTTTGGTTTTTCACTGTAATGAGAGACAAAAACATTTTAAATATTAACTTACCAACAGGAAGGAAATTGTTTGGTTTTTTCTTTTTAACTGGAGCTTATACAAAATTTTCTAAAGAAAAAGATGTCTTTTCTAAAGAAGTTTCTGAAAACAAGAAGGTACTGTGAGCTTCCAATACTGAACTTGGAGACATCTGTAATTCTAACACCAGTTAGATCCACTCTAATTTGAGCTGTGCTACATGTTGCTAAAAATTGTAACACAAACTGTGCAATCCATAGCTAAATTTGAATAGTACTTTTTGGTTCATACATATTTTAAAGACTAAAGGTTATGCAGACCAAATTCCACTCTCTCTTACACTTTTCCAAACACTTCACTTGAGAAACAAAACTCTGTTTTCAAGTAAATACTCCAAAACCAAGTAAGAACTAAGTTGTACAGACATTATTTTTAAATACTATTGAGAAACTAACCTGATTTCACTGCAAACACACCGCAGAAAACTGTTTGGATGAAGCATGTGATGCAATCTTTTCATATATCTAGTGCCAAATTTAATTACTTACAATAACTGAAAATCTACGAGCAATATGCATCAAGTCATTAAAAATTCTTTATTCCCACTTTCCTCGAATTGGTGACCTCAAAGGTCTTCTCAGTCCTTCCTTAAGAAGCGTCTCAAGTAGCGATATTACACCAACTAGTGATGAATAAGCAGACAGCCAAAAGAGACTGTGACATCCTCCCTATGTATAACTTTTAATAAAAGCTCTTCAGTCACGCATAAGTCAGCCTGGGTTATTGTTGCCCTCCCTTTCCTGGTTTTCTGATTATTATACCTGTTGCTTACGCTGCATCGCAAATCAAATTGGAAGCTCCCTGCAACTAGGTGACTCCCGCTTTAAGCACCCGGGTCCATGAAGTCCTTGATCCTTCTGGACCACACTGTACTAAAAGATCATGAAAACTATGGTCCTTTTTATAAAGTGAACAGTCTGTCAACACAGGATTATTTTATTTTCCATTATATACACTTTTTATTACATATAATGAAACCCTTCTTTTGTGAACTTCTGAGAAAACTAGAAGCAGGTTAATATTTCAAAGCTTCAGTCGGTTACACGCAGGATTTATTATTTCCCCAACACGTCCTGGTTAGGGTTCAGGGTAAAGGACAATTTTACTTTATTCTAAAGAATTAACCACCAGATAGCTGGAGACTCTTACCTAAACCCTAAAACGGTATCCTGCAGCCTCCTTCTCAGGCGGCCGCCGGCGTTTCTTGATCGCAGCCATAGCAATCATCAGACTAGGAAATGCATACGAAGTTATACTGGCACGGACGTTAGCAAGAGAGAAAACAGGGGACTGCACGAGTGTGGGCATCACTCGCAAACTGCTGGGCAAATTTGCCTAATTAATTCAAGGTATCGACAACACATTTGTCTTCCTCATTTTCTGACTGTGGCATACAGCTTTGCGGGCTCCTCAGAGATCTAACCCAAACTGCTCTGGGCAGGACGCAGGAGAGCTGCTGGAACTGTACACTAATGAAGCAAAGTGATAGTCAAATGTAAAACTAACTGCCCAGAAGAATCTTCAGTATATTCTAGGAAATAAATAGCAGATGGCACTCAATGGCAGTAAATGCAAAGTGACTGGGGGAAAAAAATAAATCCTTAGTTGTTATCACAGTAACTGGCCCCAAACGTACCAAACCCTCACAGAAAAAGACATTTTAGAGTCCTTGGAGAAATTCTCCTGGAAACGCTGTCTCCATGCTCATCAACAGTCAAGCAGACAAGTAACAGAATGGGAATCTTTGGGAACGGAGAAAACAGGAAACAAGTACGCCGTTCCAGAAATCTGCGGTAGGAAGTGCACCTTAAACATCACGTTCAGTTTTGTTCCCATCACCACCACACAAGCACATAAAGATACCTAAGCAGAAAAGGTAAGAGATGGGTAACAGACAACCAGACATGGCTCAATCGCCACATCCAAAGAGAGACTAAGACAGACTATGGAAGTTAGAAAAGTATTAAAGGGAGTAACTCAAAGGTCTATAAAAATCAAGAAAAGCACAGGGAAGATCAAGGGAAGAATTATTCACTAGGTACAGGAAGAGAGAGGCATCAAACCGGCAGAAGGTAAAAGAAAGCCAACTGCAGGAACCCTACACGTGGAGTATAGTTAAAACGCAGAATCATCGCGGTGTACAAATGACAACAGTAATAATGGACTCCAAAAAGTAATTAAAAACGTGAAAAAAATTCAGAGAAGTCTATTGAACATGAAATTGAAATTACACATACATCCTGCATGTTCAGTAAGTTCTAACTGAATTTGCAAGTACTGTAAAGATCATTTAATTTAAAAAAAAAACTCAGAAACAAAGAACAGTGCTTTCATCATAATTTAACAGCAAATGAAAGCAAACATTAAATACTCAATTCTTAAGATTTTAATTTTTAAATAGAGACAAGATGTTGTCTAGAAGTTATGTTTGTACCATAGATGGCTAGATCCACAGTAACAGATGCCTTACAGATGCCTGAAACAGACCAATCCTCATACAACACTGAGACCCAGTTAGTTGGAAGTTAGAAAAAAAATACATGCAATACATATATTGTATAATATATTTTTAATGTATACATACTATAAATAGATTATTTGGGTTTGCGTATTCAGAACGCTTCCGCTGTAAGAGCAACTGGAGGTCAACGTATACTTACTGAACCTTCAGCACAACGATGGCAAGATACAGGCCGTAGGCACTTATGCCTCGTACAATGCACTTGCGTAGCCTGCAAAACAGACTGAGACTGAAAGGGGGATGCTTAGCTTTTTCCTTTGTCTCAGAAAAAAAAAAAACTAGCTTCAGTGGTCTCAGAGATAACCTTCAAAAATAAATTAATGAATGCAAATTCAAGTTTGTGTCTGAGCATGCCGAAAGCCTAAAGCAAACTCAAAAGTTGGAATTTTCCAGGTCCTTGCTAATCTCATCAGAAATGGGCGTTATAGATCAGGAACGGTCCCTCAGCATCAACATACGGTATGTTACTGTCAATCACTTCAAAGGAAGAATATGCAAGAGTTGGAATTCTTAAAGAACAGGAGAAACAGAGTGAAAATGCGGTGTAGAAGAAGAGGAAAGTAATGCAAAAATTGAAGTGAAGAAGAATGAGAAATTAAAGCAGAAAGGAGCTCATTTTCTCATTAAGAGATCGTCAGCGTGACACATCTTGAATTTAGTTATTGTAAACAATAATTAAATTACAAATTATCAATGAGGAATACGACCTCTTCCTCTGAACCGTCCGTTAGCCACAGGCAGACACAGTAACAACGGACTGACAAATCAGCAATACAGCAAAAGCCAGCTCTGAACAGGGAAGTCACTTGAGGAAGACTTGTTAGGGCAGCAGGCGTACACGCTCCCTGCACAACAGGTTCAGTTGTTGTAGTACAACTGTCATCTTCTCTGAAGGGACGTGTGCCACCCGTTCAGGACTGCAGGTCTGTCAGCACAAGGCATTGACCCACAGGCAGGTAGGTACTTTACCCTCAGTCTCTCATTACAACATTCCCATCTGAAGTGACCTGCCCAGCACAAATGAAGGTCACCAGCATCCAGGCAAGGAGGAGAGGATTCACAATGGACAAGGAAGTGGTTTTCAACTTCAGTCAAAAAGGGGCTGATGTGATACAGCGAAGCAGCCAGAAAAGCAGACTTGATCGATATCCAGCAGAAATATATACACAAACTGATGCTGTTGCTGTGGTGGATTTTATCTCTTGAAAATTAAGATTTGGATAGTACGGAGCATCAGTAATAACAGTCATTAAAGACGTTATCACTAATAATCAGTAGTCTTGTACACCAGTATGACCTAGGACTTCAAAAAACATGTGACTGTGTGTTTATATCAGACAACTCCTCCTTCCCAAAAAAAGGGAAGGCTTCCAACCCCACTGCTGACAAAAATCTTTTGGTATTCAAGGCACACCCACTCATCTATTTATCAAAAACTCTTTTCAAAGAACCTATAAAGGGTTTCACTAACACTTGAAGAGCTCTTGTTCAACACCAGAAGAAAGCACAAGAGGGATGACATTGTCTAAGACCGTGCAAACCTTCATGAAAAATGAAAGAGATCCAAAAATAAATGTGTACAGCTCCAAGGAAAGAAGAGGAGGGACAAGAGGGCACAGACACCCAGCCACTTCAACTCTCCATTCGCTGGGGACAACCAGGGACATCCCCATGGTTGCAGCATCAAGCTACAGGAGCACGGGCTGCTGACAGGGACCACACACCTCATGCTCACGCGCCAGGCTTCATTCCAGTGAACGAACAGAGCCGCATTAATGACATCTGCTGTCATCCGAGATGCACTGACCGCATACAGTCTCCAGGTTCCAAACTCCGTCAGTAACAAAGCTCTCACAATCGAGTCACCGACAACTTTTTCAGCGTCCGGCCCAGCTGAGGTACAATCTGCTTGAGAACGTGCATCCGCTCCACGAGGGTAATAAACCCTGCAGTGCTGCAAAGCGCATCAGGCACGCTCGGCAAAAAAGTTCGGCGATTTTAACAGGGCAGGCTTAGTCTTCGCTCGTGCTGGAGCGCGGAAAGAACGCCACCTCCACGCTGACACCCGCGCTCGCGCCGCGCACGGGTGCCCACGGCAGCGCGCCGCAGGCTGCAGCACGTCCGCGGAAACACGC
>VZSC01009883.1:287263-309810 GCA_013398225.1 Steatornis caripensis
CGGGAAAAAGGAAGCAGCGCGCCCCTCCAGCCGGCTCGCCCTGAACGCGTCCCAGGCCCGTCCTCACGGAGAACACAGCCCCGAGATGGTTGCGGGCAAATTTGCCTAATTAATTCAAGGTATCGACAACACATTTGTCTTCCTCATTTTCTGACTGTGGCATACAGCTTTGCGGGCTCCTCAGAGATCTAACCCAAACTGCTCTGGGCAGGACGCAGGAGAGCTGCTGGAACTGTACACTAATGAAGNCAAAGGCAGCAGCCGCCTCGGCAGCGGCTGCTTGAGGTCCCCGGTCGTACCTCTGCACAGTTCGGGCTGCGACATCGGTCACCGACCGACGGCACTGCTCCCACCGGGCACAGCGAGGGCCATCGTTTGCCTTCGCATTGCATGTGTACAGCCGGCTTCCTCACGGGAGCCTTCCAAACGCTGTAGGCCCACGCCTGTCGAAAGGCGCAGGCAAGCAGATTATGCTGAAGACTCATGCTGTGAATAATACACAATAAAGAAGTAACAACTTCTTGTCCAAGTGAAAATTGGATACCACTTTGCCTTAGTGGAATTCAGTAACACCTCCCAAACTTACACTTTCATGGAAAAAAATGTAAGAGTCTGAAACATCTGAAAGCTTTCTGCAATAAAACGATGAACATGTGGCCATCAGCTCAAAGCTTTGACTTCAGATGAGCGAGATCAAAATTAAGAATCTTCATTAGAAAGCAAGGCTTAGCCAGGACCCAGGGAAAGGATCCGAGCAGTCAAAAAAAAAAAAATAAGCAACAGGGGGGTGTAAAAACACTGGAGGAGTAAATCATAGAAGTTTTCTGTTTCTATCTAGAGCCCAATTACAGTTAATTTGCAGTGTAAGTAGTAGCTAGTACATTATCTTTATGTCTGTAATGATGCCGGTCTCTCTGAAACCACTGTTAACTAAATCCCAAAGGCACTGGCTTTTGCAGTACACCAGATCAGAAACCTAGCCCAACACACCTCGTTCTTCCTTCATGATTCTTTTATCTGGCAAATGGCAGCCACGTACTCCCTTTTTACTTCACACGAGGATGTGCCAGTCAATCACACAAGTGCAGCACAAAGGGAGCGTCGCCATTAGAGGACAGACATGCATTCCTTCTGTTTCGGCACCCCTGTGGATCCGGAGTGGATTTGAACCAGTGGCATTTTTTGCATCCAGATGCCCATGGCTGTTCCTCCAGCCGTTTCATTAAGAAAAATATGAATGTACAAAAATTGCTATTTTATCATTAACAATGGTTAATATCAAATATGTCAAAACCTAACTTGTGTTTTATTGTAATTCCTACTTGACATTGGTTTACTTCGTAACACATTAGGCTTTATTTTTTCCAAATCAGTTTACAGTAAATGCTTTCAACCGGAAGATGCATGTTTCAGAACAAAGTTACTAAATTGCTCCCTCTTAAGTCAATAATGAAATTAATATCTTTTAGTAAGCTGCACATAGTCCAAAATTTTCACTTAGCAGACAAGCAAATTAAAAACTTGTTTGTCTCTCAGCTCAGTTCCTAGTTCTCCTCTTGCAGGAACTTATACATCTTCCTTACATCGTATGTTAGCATGTTTCCTCTTACTCAGTCCATCCTAAGGGAAATAAACACCGTACACACTTTTCAAGAAGAGACCATTTAGAAACTACATGCGGACTGTAACTTCTGCTTTGAAAGCCGATCAGCCGCTTCATAGATCACAACACCGTTGAGTCTGCCAGCCCAGAATTTAGCATTTAGCTTATCTGAAGTCCAGAGAGCCTCAAGCTCCACTGGTAGTTTTACATCAAAACTGGATTATTACATGTGTCCACAGAAGACTGCAGGCAGCTTTTATGGCAGGCAATAACTGTGCAACTTTAGTATACCCTTTTAATCTGTGAGGACTAAGTGTTATTTCCATGCCTAACCTAGAAACTCGAACAGAAGAAACAAAGAGCGTAGGTGGTGATGAAGCTAGCCTAAAAACTTTTAGTAATTTAGTTCATGAGTTTTCCTAACACTCTCCTTGAGTCAGACAGCTGGATGAAATGGAACATGACTATTTGTGTACATTCTCATGCATACACAGCAGTCACTTCAGTCTTACAAAGTTATTTTTATTTATCAATTGCATCTTCAGTAGTTGTTCCGTTATTAAGATTTTTCTTAAATAAAAATTATGCTTTCCATAAAAAAAGCTTTCATTAACAAAAGTCACTTTATCTTTTTTTTCACCTCATTTTCTGAAATGATGTAGAAGGAACAGCATGCTTAGAAGACTCAGATTCTTCCTCATTTTCATGGACCCGTTTTCTTGTCGTGGTTGGCTAAAATAAAGATACAGCAGGATGGCTACATTAAATCAGGTGAGACAGAGCCTGGTTTGCTTGTTACAGAATTACAGATGTTGGATAAAGGCTCCTTTCTGTGACCAAAAAAGCACCATGACTAACAAATGTTTCTCTACCAAAATCCATCTAATTATATTTGATCCTTCTCATATAAGACACTGCCCCCAGCTTTATCTTCCACTGCTGTTTAAAATTCTCCTAATTAGCAGCTGGTAATGAATGTTGCAATACCATTTCTCAGCTTTCACTGACATCAGAATTTTTCCTTGAACACTAAACATTCATGACTTGAATCCATCAAACCATACGTGTTCAACAACTTAATTTTAAACACGTGAATAATCTTTTAAAGCCTACGAGATTGTTTCTGTACATTTAAACAAAGCATCTTGCCAAAGCACAAAAGTCCATTGCTTCTATTCAGAAAGTAGAGATAATTAGCAGCCAAAATGCATCCTTCTCTAAGTTCTTAAAATTAATTGATTTTCTTATTATGGATTACTTTGAAATCTAGTTTCTCTATGCATCAGGTATTCATCTTCAAATAATCTGTTACACGTACCATTTTTGATGTTTGCGGTGGATTCATATCGGTACGTGTCTGAGCAAGCAGCTGTTGAAATGTACTCTTCATATCCTCATCCTGTGGAAAAAAAACAGTAACTAAGTAGTATATGGACTATTTAAGGGGAAAGCCTACATTTTGGTTAATGAAATGGATCAGAAATTAAAGCGTGAATGAATAAAAGATAAAAGGATGTTCCCCCCCACCTCCTCCCAGATAAACACCTTCCCAATATGGCTTCACCAAGGGCAAGTCCTGCCTTACCAAGCTAATGGCCTTCTATGATGGAGTGACTACATCAGTGCACAAGGGAAGAGCTATGGATGTCGTCTGTCTGGACTTCTGTAAGGCCTTTGACATGGTCTCCACAACACCCTTCTCTCTAAATTGGAGAGCTATGGATTTGATGGATGGACTATTCGGTGGATGAGGAATTAGCTGGATGGTCACATCCAGAGAGTCATGGCTCAATGTCTGGATGGAGATCAGTGATGAGTGGTGTCCCTGAGGGGTCTGAACTGGGATCAGTACTGTTTAGTATCTTCACCAGTGACGTAGACAGTGGGATAAAGTGCACTCTACAAGTCTGCAGATGACACCAAGCTGAGTGGTGCAGCTGAAATGCCAGAGGGATGGGATGCCATCTAGAGAGACCTCAACAAGGTCGAGAAGTGGGCCCGCGTGAACCTCAGGAGGTTCAATGAGGCCAAGTGCAAGGTCCTGCACCAGGGTCAGGGCAACCCCTGGTATCAGTACAGGCTGCGGGATGAGGGGATTGAGAGCTGCCCTGCCAAGAAGGACTTGGGGGTGCTGGTGAATGAAAAGCTGGACATGAGCCAGCAATGTGTGCTCGCAGACCAGAAGGCCAACCGTATCCTGGGCTGCATCACCAGCAGCACGGCCAGCAGGTCAGGGAGGGGATTCTGCCCCTCTGCTCCGCTCTGGTGAGACCCCCTTGCAGCGCTGCGTCCAGCTCCGGGGCCCTCAGCACAGGAAAGACAGGGAGCTGATGGAGCGGGTCCAGAGGGCTGGAACGCCTCTGCTGTGCAGAAAGGCTGAGAGGGTTGGGGTTGTTCAGGCTGGAGAAGGCTCTGGGGAGACCTCATGGCAGCCTTTCAGTACTTAAAGGGGGCTTATAAGACATGGACAAACTTTTTAAGAGAGCCAGTAGCAACAGGACAGGGGTGACGGCTTTAAACTAATAGAAGGTAGGTTTAGGCTAGATATAAGGAAGAAATTTTTTACAATGAGGGTGGTGAAACACTGGCACATGTTGCCCGGAGAGGCAGTTGATGCCCCATCCCTGGGAACATTCAGGGTCAGCTTGGACAGGGCTCTGAGCAACCTGATCTGGTTGAAGATGTCCCCGCTCATTGCAGAGGGGCTGGACTAGGTGGCCTTTAAAGGTGCTTTCCATCCCAAACCATTCTATGATTCTGATATGCCCCATACTAGAATTTTGAGCAGACAGTTTATGTACAGTGCTGGTAAGAAAAAATACTCATATGTCGTTCTACAAAGAAAGTTTGCCCTCAATAACTAGTTATATAGTACTAGTCCAGCTAAAACTGAACTTGCAGTATCATTCAACAAAGCATCATTTCAACAACACTGAACAAACAGAACATACGGGCTAGGAGTTTGTGCGGGTAATTCAGTAGTCAGCCTTATCAGAAGAGGCCTCATTAGGACTTGGGGCCTGCTTTCACCAAAACAGAGCTAATTGCTCTTGAAAAACAAGTATTTTCCTTATAGTCTTACATTCTGTTCTCATAATGACTTCCGCTTCTAACAGCGTATTTTCATTTCCACTAGCTCAGCTTCATCAGTATCCCAAATCTGGGCAGTTTTCATTACCATGCCCCTGCCAAAAGCAAACCTGTTGTACACAGCAGGTAGAGAAGAACCAGCAAAAACTCCCATATCCTAAAAAAAAAAAAAAGCAACCCAAAACAAACCAAAAAAACCCCAAACAAACAAGCAAACAAAAAAGCCTAAACCACCCAAACCCACAGACCAAACTTTCAAACAAAATGTTATCTTAAAAAGCATCCCACAGTTATCCCTAACATGTTCTATGGACTTACTTATGTTAAAGGTTGCAAATGAAAACATTTGGAATGCGAAAATGCAGAATTTGGGCAAGCATTTCACTTCATGGAAGTGAAACTTCCCTTTTGAAAACCCAAATGATTATCAACAAATATTATGTTATTCATAGAGCATTCACATCACTACAGAAGTTCACTGGACAGTACAGTTCATTCTCTTTACCCGAAGTAGTAAGCCAGAAGCTGCCATTAGTGGAGGGGAAGTGTCTGGGAGAGACGCACTGTCAAAGAAGTGGACTTAGTCCCAGCTGTGCATCCACAGGCCTGGCCACAGAAGCATGAAGAGGAGAGAAGGACGGCACAGGGGAGGGAAGGACAGCAGAGATCCTTTGTTAAGAGAAGCTAGTTTAGCAGAAAGTCAGGCCTGTTTCAAGAGAAAAAGCTAGCGTGTAACCTCATTCTGGTTCAGCTGCCAGTGACCGGCGTGCTCTTGGTCTCTCCTGGGCAACTTGGGGAACAGGAAATCAGTGCAAAAAAGATGTTTAGTTGACACAGTATACTCCCTGTTTTAAAAAAGAAAATCTCATTCCCTGATTCCAGCAATTTCTCCTGCAGGGATTTTATTAGAATGCGTTGCTATGGATTACCTGCAAAACCTGAATCAGACTTCCAAACCTGAAACCAGGCTATTAAACCTTTCCCAGGACTATATTAAGTACGCTGCTCACAGTGATTTAATACAGCTAATTTCTTTTGGCAGAGCTTTGAACAGTGACTGTGTGTTCAGCAACTGAACAACTGATCTAGAACCAAAACTAGGCATTTATTCTAAACAACTGACTGAAGCTAACAGGTTGTATAATTTTGTTCCATTATCATAGCAAAGATTGGGAAACTCAGAGACAAGTGAATGGGACATTCACTGCTAGAGACAATTAGAAATAAGGATCATTGAGCTCCTAAGGATTTCAAATGTTTTAAACAGGTTTTTTGGGTGAATACAGGGGAAGGGGTTCTTTTTCTAAGCTATGGAGTATTGCAGTATCTCCTTTCTTTGATTTAAATATGTTCTTAAGCGCTGCAAAAAGGCTTCAATGAGAACATTCAGTTTATTTTACATAGAATTGGAACTTGTCTTTTTTTTTTTTCTCTCTCTCTAGTGTCATCTGTTTTGACTGTGGCTACATTTGAGTTGATGGGTAAGATAAGTGTTTTTCCATTTATATAACAAACACCTGAGTTTTTCTTCAACATGTAACCAAACTAATCTTGTGCCATTCAAAAGATCCTAGTGAAGTTTTAAGAGGCAGAAACAGCAATTAATTGTTTATATGCCTTTGAGAAATGTTTTATTAAGTACCTGGTAAATACAGGCAAGGCATCTCCACTGAGTAGTCCTTAGGTTTAAGCAGCCCACTAAGTTTTAAAAGTCTTAGATTTAAACAAAGAATGGAGTAAACGGCACAGGTATTTAAAACACTAATTTGCAAGGACTACTGATTTAAATAAAGATGTAGAAATTAAGTTTTGTTTGGAGAATTTGATTACTTTTAATGTCTGAAAAATTCCCTAGTGGACCCAAAATCATTAGAGAGGGCTAACAGGCATTAGCTGTATGCGTAAAGTATGCATCTGTTGTGTTTTTTTCCACACTAGCTTTTAAAGACAATACTTACAGACAACACAAGAGGGACTGGGGAGCCAGTAACTCCTTCTCACTACTCACAGTAACAGGACTCAAGTAGCTCTTTTGGTGATAGTATTCAAGGTGTGTGATATCTAGAACTGAACATATTGGATGTTGGCCTTCCAAGCAGGCAGTGCACATCAGCCATAAACAACTAATATACTTAGTAACATCACACGAAGGGAAACAGTTTAAAGAATGGCATCTGACTAGACATTTGGATTTGCGGGTATGCTGTTTTCTGAAACATTTTGTCCTGTCTTCAAAATTAAACACAACAGTAAGAGGTGTCTGTAATGGGAATATATAATCAATATGCTAACAACTTGGGTTTACATATTAAAATATCTCAAGTTCTTAGCTTGCCTAAATCACCATCACATATTTCCCCTTTCCCATTAGGCATACCAGCAATTCTTAAAATCAGTGTAGCATGGTTTACCAATAACATTTCCTGCTACAAATTGTATCTAAATGTAAGGATCTACAGCTGATCAACTCACTGTAGAAGTTACACACAAAACTACAGTAGTAAAAACCAGGAACGCCAGGAAGATTTTTCTGATGTCCAGCAGTGTAATTAGGACAAGTTAATGACTTTAAAACATTAATCCGAACGCATTTTCTGCTCATAGGACCCACAGTCACCTCTGGAGCACCAAAATTAATAAAAGACCATCTAAGGACTACCTCTCACAAACCTCACTAGACTGTAACAGGAGGCAGGTAAACCATCACCACCCACTCACAGGGTTCCCAAACCAGTGACACTTATTCGTACTCATCACAGTAAGAACATAGTAGTCCTGGATACTTGCCAGAAACAAACTCTGCAGGATTCTGCACTGCCTGCCCACACAAACAAGATGAGGAAGTGGGACTCTGCTCCAGTCCTCAAAGTAGGAGATCCATCCTGTCAGAACCACAATCACACATCTTGATTCTCAGCTGTCAAAGAGTTCTGAGAAAAGGTGTCTCAGAACGGATATATGAGCTGCTGGTTGCATTGAAAGAAGGTATTCAGTAGAATACTCCATGCTTTTTCTGCACAGTCCTCTCTGCAGGGACTAAAAATTTGAAAGCACAGACTAGCTACAGATGCAAACTGGGCTTTATTTTCTGAGAAAAAATTTCAGAGATCCAGGATTTTCCATTAAATTCAGAACAGGTCATGGAGGCACACACAGGGTGTTGAAGCAGGGCTAGAGTATGGAGAGGAGCAACTTAATACCAGTATCTTTCAACAAAAATAAAGATGGAGACGCACGTCAACCTCTGCTGCTGAGCTGGCACCACAACCTCCAGCAGAAGCCAACTGGCTGGTGGGAAAGAATTAGTGACAGAAAAGCTGGCATTAAATAGAGCAAGACTTACAACTTGCTGGATGGCATGGCACAGAAGTAAAAAGAATGGTAGCTATCACTTGTGCTCAACCGCTAATCTACAGTGTTGACCCAGACAGATATTTGCAAGCTCTACCTATTCCAAGCCTTCCCGAGCAGAGACCATGAGGAGCTCATTGTTGGTATTTATTGCTGTGATTCTGTGATTTACCATTAGGACCACTGAAGACTGATTCTCTTAACACTAAAATCAGTTTCATCTTCCTCCCACAAAGAAAACACAGCTGTTTTGATGGAAAGGGTAGAGATGACAGGACTGCCAGAGTCCCGACACGCTACTAAGCTAAAGGCTGGAACAGGACCTAGTTTAGCTTGACAGAACTCTTCAGTACTCTACAATGCCTACAAAACACAACCCAGAATGAAATCCATGGGATAACGACAGAATAGTGAACATATGAACTGTGAAACGCCTTCTTCCAAGTGGACAGGTGGACAAATTATAACCTGAAGTCCTTCTCCCTTACCTGAATACAGGTTACTGAACACGCATCAACCACGAGGTCTTGCAGATTTAGTCTGAGAGAACTACATTACTTGGCAAGGACCCAAGCTGCTTTGAGACACCTTTATTATATGATGATGTAATAAAGACCATGAGATCAAGAGAACAGAAAGCTCTCCTATACAAGTTCTTACAGCTGTTGCCAAGGGTCCTGACACAGTTAGCAATAAGACACATTCTAGAATGGGTCAGGCTGCATCAGGAGGTAATTAAATTGGTCAAGGCTGAGAAACGCCCTCAGCCTGTGCAGAGAGGGTATATGAAGTCATGTGAGCTGCAGTGCTGTTGGATAGTTAAGCCACAAAGACAATGCATTACCCAGATAATAAAGAGAAAAGACAACAGACTTAAAACTAAGGATGGTGTGGCCACTTTGGAGAAGAGAGGAGGAAGTTACTGATTCCTTTTGCTCTCTGGCAGAAGAGTATGTGATGTGGCAAGGTAAAACCTGCATGTGGAGACTCGTGAGAAGGTTGAGGGCAAACGAGAAGTCAAATTAAAAGGGAAATCAAGCACAGATGCATTTAGGATGGGAAAAGGCACTGAACAGCATCATGCAATGCTGTAAGACTACAAATAGCAGCAACAACAGTTGAAAAGGACTATGGAACTGAAGGACTGAGAAAGCATACTGTGCTGTAAAAGCAGCAACAGGGAGGGGCAAGAGCTAACGAAGGCTTTGCCAGGGACAGGGGCCAATAAAATAAACACACTGAAAAACAACAGGGGGTCTAGTTGCCATTGCAAGAGGAAATGCAAGAAGGCCGGGAAACAAAGAAAACCTGTGTGCTGCAGAGACAGCATTTGCTTGTTGGGAAAGCGAAGCAGCAACCTGTTCCGTATGCTGCAAGAAAGAGAAGGCTCCATCCCACAAAGGCTTTGACACACAAGGTGCTGCAAGATCATCTTGCTTCCAACAGAGACATGGAAGCAGTCTGTTCAAGATGCTCATTCTGTTTGGTTCAGAGTTGTCCAACAGGAAAGTGGTGGCTAGGGTATCTAGGCTAATGTCATCCTAGAGGTTGGGATCTGATGGCTATGTGCCATTGACAATGCCAGTAAAAGAAACAAGTAATTCCCAAGCATATGGCCTTTTCTTCCTCTCTTCTCTTTCCGTAAGAAGGCAGCAGGATCTCTCCGGTCTTAGTGCAGGCAGCAGAAACTGTATAGCCAGCTGGCTGGCAGGCAGGCGGCAGTGCACACCCACGAGAGGCACCAAGTAACAGCTCCTCTCCTGCTGGCTACTGTCAGAGACAGCCTATGGACAAGCAGACTTGAGCTCTGACTTAAGATAACAGTTGTTGTTCCCATAAAGCTAAGGAATCGAAGCTCTCGCTGCCCATCATTGTATCCCTTTCATGGCATTCTCCACAGAAGGAGGATGAGGCAGCGTTACACCTCTGGTGACCACAGCAGCCAGTGTTCCCCTGTTTCCTTGCAGAAGCAAAGTACACCGTATCACCAAAACCTCATAAAATTCAGGCTATTGAACTGCCTTTGAATTTACATCAAGAAGTTATCCCCAGAACCGCCCCGCTTTGCTGTACCTCAGCTAAGACTCAATTCTTACCTGAAGCCAAGGGTGCTCTAAGGCTTCCTCTGTTGTAAGACGTTTGCTTGGATCCACTACTAACAGCTTCTTCACAAGATCCAGAGCTAAGATAATAAAAACAGTTGGTTGGCATAGGATCAATAAATCCATTACCTGAAAATAAGTTCTGCAATAGCATACACCAAAGCTACGTGCAACAACGTGTCTTGTAACACTTCAAAATGACACCTGAAGATACTGGCTGGGCAGATCACTTTTTTGTACGCATAGGGAGGGCTGCAGACTGTAACCATTTTTCCTTCACACGTACATGACTCAACACTTTTCAGTGTACCCAAATCACCAGGAGATATACTGAGCATGTCCACAATTTATGTTCTGAGCATGCACAGGAAGTTCAGCACTTTCCTAAAAGCTTCCGTATTACTGTGGAGAAGCAAAGACAGCTTAATTCAGTTTCCTGGTTTACGGTGTCTTGGAAAGCAGATTATCCATTTGGGAAGATGGGAGACAGGAGACAAGACATACACATGTATGCTCAACATAATCACATAAACTTTATTTTCTTAGTCAACTGCTTAATAGACATGGCGAAAAATATGGCATTTATCATATTTTATTACTCCAAATCTCCCATAAAGGAATTCTGGCAAGATTTACTTTTCATTGTATCTGATTATTCTGTTACACATACTATTAGGACTATGTACGACCTTAACAGAACCTCCATTCTCATAAATGTTCTGAGTTATTACTGAATAAGCTTCAAATAATTCCAGCAGGAATTATATTTGGTAAGTTTATTAGAAAACAAATGATCACATAGTTTATTAGAAACTCCTCTGTGCATATAAAGGAGTACCCAAGGCAAATACTACAATTATTTTGTGCATATAAGATGTCCAGAAGAAAAGCATGCAGACAGTAACTACCATAACTACCATTTTAGTTTGCTACGCAAAAATGCAATTAGTTTTGCAGACTACTTAGCTTAGAGTGGGCCAAACTTAATAGCTGATTCCACAAATGTGGCCGATATGTTAAGCTCAAAGACTAGCACCGTGAAATTACTCTTAAGATTTCTCTCTTGGAATTCTAACTCATATCCCTTAAATACCTGGCATTTTTGGTCCAACACTTGAAGAATCTTTGAGCAAGGCAGATTTTGTAGACCAGCTTGATAAAGTCACAAGAAAAAGTGAAAAGAGGAAAAATAGACATATGTGCCCACAAACTCTATACTTCCGTAGTTTATAAAGCTAAATATTACTAAGAAACCTCTTCAATGAAAATTTATCTGCTCTTTCTAATGCTTCAACTTTGAACTTAAAAAAAAACCCAACATTTTAAAGAGACTACTTTAAAAACTGAACACATCAACATGCAATGTGCCATACAGCTGAAAGGAATTAAAGGAAAACAAAAACTACAAGAAAAGAGCTAGATATTCTGCTACTGACTGTAATGGAGTCATACCCATGTCTGATACATGCTTCCATTCTTTTGAAATGAATGTGTATTCTCCACGAGTGATTTGATCTTTCAGAGACAGTTGAGTATTTTGCTCATTAAATGGTGGATATCCACACAAGCTATATAAAAGAAGAAAACAAGTTAAATAACACAGATTTTGTCGTAGCGAATGAAACACTAAAATCACACATTTTAAAACATCTGCTATAACAGCGCCTTTGACACGTATACAGTTTTAAACACACGCTCACTTCCTAATAAAGATACTGAAGTTGCCAGGTCTCGAACCACGTACGTCAATGACTGCCCAGTGAAGGTAGCATCTACACAATATCTTACCATACAAAAAGAATAACTCCTAAACTCCAGCAGTCCACAGCTCGGCTGTATCCAGCAGTCCCAAGTGAATTTAGAACCTCAGGAGCAAGATATGTGGGAGTACCACATAATGTTTTCATAAGAGAAGTTTCTCCAAGAATCTTGGATTGTCCAAAATCTGTAATCTCGTATTTAAAAATGGTAACACCGCATTACATATTAGGATTGACTGTACTAGAACATAGCATATTGTCAACATACAGCAGGTGGTAACATTCAGTTTCTTTCTTCCAAGTCAGTTCCAGTACATAACTATGAACAGTTTACCCCAAACACTATTAAGTATTCAGTAAACAACAACTGAGAACCAGGAGTAGGGAGAAATGTGACAGAGGATCACACTTCACCGAAATGTAGTCTCAGATTTGGATATAAATGGACAACCACAGAATAAAGGATTTGTAGCTTATTAGAAGAGATTACTTGAAAAATAAGCAGGTTGGCATGCAAATCTATTCAATGCTTTATCAGTATGGGGGGAGGGGACTGAACACCAACGAAAACCACCCACGAGAACACTCCAACCCTAACTCCCCCCGAAAAAACCCAAAACAACAACAAAAACCTGTCACCATACAGCCTGGATATTTGTGGAAACGCTGTCTGTAATTCAATAATTAAATTTTATTGGTGAAAAAAAACGTATTGACATTTGAAGTTGCGTACTCAATTTAGTGCTGTACAAGCACAACATTTCTCAGCGGTTCTTAGAAAAGCGTATGGGTTGAAATATTCACCAAAAGTAAAATTAAAATTATGAATAAATACCTCAATATTTTAAGTTATTTCATAGTTTGTATGACTAACTCTGTAAGATTTTTGTGCCATGTTTAACTAAACATTAAGAAGAATGGGAAGGAATACTCTCAAATTTCTAAATGAACAAGAAGAAATGTAAGTTTCTTTACCTTTATAAGACACGCCTCTTCAGAAGATGAAAGCAGCACGTTCTCTGGCTTTAGATCTCTGTGTATAATTCCATTGTCATGAAGATACTAGACATACATATATAGACATACAATCAAAGAAAAACAGACTATTAACTTTTTTAAATGTAAGCTTTCCAATTTTTCATACAGCAACAGCAGGATAACTGAAATGGTTGTGTAAGAGTCATGCATGCATTTAAAGCTACAGAGCTTATGACTCTCTTCTTCAAAAACAAACCAAAAAACAACCCTAGAAACCATTACACTTCAAATGTCAAATCTCAGTGCAAGCACACTACATAGACCTGGCAAGGTGTTCCATTCTTCCCATCGACTGCAAAGCTAATACTTCTTTCTTCATCTCAGTAAAACCAACAGAACTAAGAAAGACCAAAGTTCTATCTTGCCTTTGTAGGAATTCTGGTGTTCCATCTCTCTCTCCTTTCTTTTAGTCATTATCACTGAATGATCATACCCTCTTAAATAAAAGCCCAAGTTTCAGTTTGCAAAGACGCTTACGTTCACCGTGCCATAACAGTCCTCATGCTGGTGAGTAATAGTAGACAGATTTAAAGAACACCTCAGTCGTCAAAGAGCTGGAGGCTGAAAAAGGGTTCAAAAATCTGATGCTATAACTAGGAAAACAGAGTAAGGAGGAGGTGTAAGAACAATCTTGGGTTAAATATACAAAGGATTTTGACAAAAGTTACTTCCTTGAGGCAAGTGTAGAATTCTTCCCTTACCCGCAGTTCTGAAGTCTGCATGCAAGTCTACTACCCAGCTCTTTACGGGCTCCAAAGTCTGAGAATAGACTTCTAGCTTCATTAGGAGAACAGCAAGCGAGAAGCAAGTTCAGTCATAAATGACTGATGTATTAAGATGCAGTGAAGTCTGTGTTAAAACTAGGAGCAATGTTGATTCTAACTAGGAGTACAAAATACGTACTAGAGATTCCTTCACATTTATAATAAAGAAAAACTTCCTTTCAGTGTACCTGAAAACATAGTATCATTACGAAGCAGAAGGTAATGACACCACTTTTCTTATACGAGCGCCTGTCCCAAAAATGACAATCGAGAAAAAAATACAATAGTTACTGACTAAAGAGGAAAAGAATCCTAGGTTTATTATTTATTAATACCTACTACAGAACAAGTATTAAGTTTCTATTTTTGGCAGTTGAAAGACAGTAAAATTGAGCCAAAAGAAAAAAGGAAAAGAATTTATGTGAACGCATATTCAGGTCTGTACAATTAAGTTTGATGTAGAAAACAATCTTGCAGCTGTTAGTAGTGAAATATGCTTACGGCTTCCTGAATTTAGAGGAAACTTATCTAAGGACTCAATATTCAGTATCTGACATCTATTAAAGTAGTCTTAATCTGCTGTTTACTGAAATGTTATTCAGGAGTGCATAGTAAAGCATCTGATCACTAATTCTTCTGAAGGCTACTACACTGATCAATTTTTGTGCACACGCTACTAAAAGTCTCGTGATAACCCTGCCATCCATGAGCACAGCCTGTATTATTACTTCAGTCCCTGTTTTTAATACGTAAGAGCGTTTGAATATTCTCTGGCTGCACTGAGCTCAAGAATCTCATTAAACCAAGTCATTAAGAGCACTGTGCTGATTGCTTGCACAGGTTTCAGAAGTGACAAATCACAGAAAAATTCGTCTGACATTCATATGCATAACCACATTTTTCTTGGTAGAAATCATGACTATGTACCTTTACAGCCAGCAGCATCTGATAAAAATACAACTTGCAGGTAGCTTCTTTCATCTTGATTGGCCTTGACACTCTGTCATACAATTCTCCTCCTTCCATCCTAAAACAAATGCAAGTTAACAAGTCAATATATTACTTCGAAAAGAATCATCTGATTAGACAAGCCTGAGAAAAACATTTGGCTATTTCAGCTGCAGAGAAGGAATATATTTCTGAAAATGAGTGAGCAACGTCCTGAACACAGCACATGCACTGCTGAATTAGGCCTAATCTCCCAAGTCCTCACTGGGAGTTGCTGCAAGATTTTGATCAGCCTCCTCTTACGAGCTCAAAATCAAAAAAGCAGCAGCAATCCACCACAGCAGCACAGAGGGTAACAATCCAGGCACTAAGCGCCTTCAAAGCATGGAAGTGTTACTCTACTGGTTATCCTAGTTCCTAATTTTACAGAGGTTTCAGAGCACAGCAGAGGCCAGCAAAAGAAAAACAGAATGAAGCAAACAAAAAAAGAAATCGCCAGAGTTCAGAACTGTACACGTTATTTGTGGCTATGAAAAACATTTCACTTTATGCATTTACTTTCAAAACAAGTTACTTACAGTTCCAAAACAATGTAGTAATCCTCTGCTTCAAAGAAGTTTTTGATCTTGATTAAGCAAGGCTAATAAAAAAGGGAACGCAAATGGACACACACAAAAAAGTAGAATCATTTGTAAAAACTAACATTATCAACAGGTTATCATCCTGAAAGTTCCTGTTTCCATGCCAGTTTAACTTAACACAACTGACTGGTGCCCCAGGCTTCGGCAAACATTTAATATTCAATTCTATTGTCTTCTCTCTTGTACCTCCATGCACAAATCCATTCAACTCTTGCGGTGACTACAGCTCAACAAGTATCCTTATTTTTTCCAGTTGGGAGTTACCACACGCTCCATACTTTCTTTATATGCAATAGTACATCGGGAAGCAAGGGAAAGTTCATAAAGCTAGGCAAACTTTCTACTTAACAAAAGTAAAAAAACCCCTACCTTTTGCAGGGCAAGGGGTGCGGCGGGGGGATGCAGGGGAAAGAGAGGATACAAATTCAAAAAAATTGCCAGCGGAATCTAATCTTTGTATTTAGTTATCTGGCAGTATTTACAAAAACACGCATCAAGGAAAGATTTCTACAACAATGATTCAGCTTGCAACTTCTCCTGTGAAGTTTCTTCTCAAATTTACATCTCAGTTATTCAAGGTTTTAAAACCTCAAATCTGTAAAGACATACTATACTTAAAAGAAGAAAAAAAGAAGTTTCCAGTGGGCTTATTTACAAGACAAATCATATGCATCCTTTAACCTATTTTCTAAACAGATAAAATTGATCTTTGCTTACTACACTAAGGTCAGTGAATTACAGAAGTACAGTAGGCAGCACAAAGGAATAAAAATGTACAGTAACACTCACATGATCTATTTTCTTCAAAATTTCAATTTCTGTATTGATATTAAAAGCTGGGTTCTATAAAAAGAATCAAATATAATATTGGGTAAAACAGTGCTGTTCTGGAATAAGACACATCAGAAATGAGACAGTACCAGAAAAGCCATCGTTTCACGTCCCTTGCTACTTTAAGTGACCATAACATACAATCTTTTTCCATAAACTGATCAGGTGCCTTCAGTGAATTAAATGAACAGTCTGCTCCCACTATCTGTAGCAAGATACTGCTCCAGACATGTAATTTCACTGCAGGTTAGAAATCTCCACGTAATTTCCAAACTACAAAAAAAAAAATCTTGGCGAGTATATATCAGCGCTGTCCTTCAAACAGCTTTCCTCCCTCCAAGATGCTTTCCATAGGGGCTAACCCTAAAATTAAATGCTACTCTGCCCTACTCTTTATTTTGCAAGGTAACATAAACAGATTCTTATAATCTGTGGCTTAGGCTCAACTCATGAAATCAACCCAGCAGGGTGTTTTCTGCTCTTCTGCCAATCCAAATCAATCATCTTTGCACACACACTATCAAATCCGTACACACCATTCCAGATGCGGTCCTATCTCCATTTCGTGCAATGGCATTTCTTGATAACTACAATTCATAACAGCATTTCTTGATCTTTGTTAGCAATGTTTCAAAATTGCATTTTGGAATTTTCAATCACACTGATGTCACATGTTCATCTGCAAATAACTGTATCTACCTCCTGTTTCCAGATCAAGTAGTAGTTTCCTATACAGTACCCAATGAAATACTTTGTCAGTTTGAACAGATTCTCTATACTGTGTGCTCTGAAGTCCATGCCCTCGACAAAGAAACAAACAAGGTTAAGTCAACTTGATTTAACTTTAGTAAATCCACAGCAGCACAACTTACAAAACTCCTCCTCCCATGCACTTCTGCCTCTAACTGTATTTTTCTTCAAGGTTATCCTATACCCTTATATAAAACTAAAGTTAGAGTAATAGATGCAAAGGTGCTTGGATTTCTTTCTCATGCTGGACTAAAGCCACTTGGCTTGTTCTTCTCCTTCAAATTCAGGCTTCTGCTCCAAGACCAGACATGTGAAAAGCCCTTCCCAAAAGGCTTCAGATGGCTTTATTAGCAGAGGTTGCAAATTTTTGGTCAGACTCCGCTGGTTATGTGCCTGTCTATCTGATGCGTTTTAGGAGACAAGCCCCACAAGACTCCCCACCACCCTCTGTATATACCACATTAGCCAACAGTTCTAAATTACGAACATAATGAAATGTGGTCAGAGAATAAAAGCAAGCATTTTCTACAGAATTCTATAGATTCGTTAAGATCGAAACGCATTTTGAAATTACATACAGAATACTTTAAGTGAGAAAATCCTCTTTAGTTGAGGAGGGTCAGAGAGGTTACCAAGTATTCCAGGACCACTGCAAGATGGCCAAAAGACAGACAAACAAACAAAAAAAATACTTACCACCTCTCTAATACCACTTGCCATAAACTTCCGTTTATTGATTATCTTTACTGCAACTTTGTTACAAGTGCTCTTCTCAAATGCCAGTTTGACTTCTCCACAGGCACCACTAACACAAAAGCACAGCTATGTTAATGCTTGCAAATACTTTTCAAAATTCTGCATAACAAGAACAAGCAAATCTAATTAAAGCATTGGATTACACACAATTTGAGACCACTGCTTTCTAACTTTCCAAATATGGCACGTTGTCAAAACTTTCTCAGAAAGCACTGAGTAGTTAGGAAGTCTATTTAGATGGACTCAACACCGGACTGCACAAAGCTGAACAAGAGGTACGACAGTACTTCTACTAAGTAGCAATTATATTACAGAAACAAATCCTTGCATTTTGCACTTGGATTCGCTTCCACTTAACAGTTCTCCTCCAAGTTATTCACTGACCATCTTTTTTCACAAGATAAAAAAATAGTGCCCATTTAAGATAGCCTCTCTCCTTCCTTAAAACAGTTCTTTCCCCTTCTGTCTGAAAGCCTCAACAGTGATGTTTTAGAAAGTCATTTTCTGACATAAAGCTCTCCCTTCTATTTCCAATAATCGAGTAAATGAATATGCAAAATTTAAAAACTTGTTAAGAATCTACAGACTTTGTTCTCTCCTAAAGACAAAAAATGGGTTTCGCAATTAATACTAGGTTACAAAACACAAGCCAATTATAGGAATAAAGCAAAAACCCCTGTTCAAGCTGTTGTGAAGAACGGGTTTACTCAGGTGTTATCACTCATTTCTTTTTTTCTTTTTTTAAATACTTGTTTCATTGTTTAGCAGCTGAGACTGGAGTAGAGAGCTGTAATCCAGTGAGAGGACTTTTGCTTTGATGGCCTAAACGTGAAAGAAGAGCGTGATATAATTGGGGAAGAAATAAAGGAACAATCCATTACATTTCAGATTTTTTGTCACTACTGCCACTCAGGCTTTAATGAAATAATTCCTTCTACCTCCATCCCAGACTTTCAAAACCAAAGGTAGTCATTTTATAGACAGCTTTATGAAAAAAAACTTAGTTTCAGAAACACTGTACTTCAAAGCAAACAATTGCTAAAACAAGAGACACGAAAGAATCTTTTAAGGTAACACTTTAAAGTAACTAGTAAGCTGCTCATAATTAGCACTAGTTAAGATATTCTTCTGCAAATCAACTTCTCTAAAGTTTTCGTATCCCAGTTTCCTCCTTTTAACAACTGTAAACACACACAAACATTCCTACACAGAAGGAGAATAGAAACACAGTTACAAGAAAGCAAAAAACGTAGTTTTGAAGTATTGATCAATAAGTTCAGTAATCATGTAACTTACTGCCTTGAAGCATCTTCTGTTTCTAATTGCACAAGTACAAAGACTGCATGCATTTGCATTCTCAACACTCCGGTCTTAATAAACGTGGCGTCCCACAAAGCATTTTAGGCTAATAGGCTCTCAATAAGCATCAGCTTTAGACCGCGTAAAATCGAGCAGGTAAGAGACTACACAGGGTGGTCTCTCTTAACTGGTACCAGTTGTTAATCAACAAACAGTAGCAGCATTCTCCAAACTGCACTGAGAAAAACAATTGTGAGAAGGACCAAGTCTCACCGATTTACACCACTTGAAAGGCTTCTTGCCAAAGGGATTCTCAGTTAGCTATTTGCGCCAGGTTCCACTTAAGTGGCGAGAACAAAAGAGAAGGTTGTTTTCATTCAAATTCCAAGGCAATCATTAGACCACCTAGCACAGGCTACTAATTTTGTCCCAGATATCCTTATACTGACCCCAGAAATCTCAGTTAAATCAAAGCGTTTCAGTCCTCATCAAATTGGTTTGCTGCACGCAACTGAAAAAGTAAAATATAAAAACATCAAGAATGGTATCCGCTGGCTCTTATTACCCTGTAAAACATCTAGTGCATTTGTGGAATTATAAAAACTAAAACAGCAGCTCAATTAACACCGGTAATAATTCCAGCACAAGGGACTGAAAACAGTAACAAAATTAATGCTTAATACTGCAGAAAGAAGGATGCTTACCTTCCCAAAGTCCTTGACATGATGTATTTCTCTCTGAATTCTCTAGGAAACACCAACTGATCGTCCACCGTAAGATCAGAAAATACAAACACTGGGAAGATGAGCAGAGACCACTTTTACGTTATTAACTCCAAAATTTGTTGTAACGAACAACTATGCTTCCTGAGCTTTTATAGTCAACAACATAACTAAGAAAATGCTGCCCACTGGAAGAAAAACTTATATATACACAAAAGTTAACTGATGCTATAAATTACACTGGCTACGGGTTAGCCAGGTGATGCTGTTACTGAAAACTGACATCTTTGGTACTAACTTCACAACAGTGCTTAATCAATTAACACTACATTTAAGGACAAGACGGGCAAGAATTTCAGTGTCACACAGGAACCAAAGAGAAGTGACTATCAGGAAGACACATCTTAGCAGAAAAGCAAAGACAAAGAAACAACCCCACAGGCCTTCTAATTTTTAAGAAGGTTTTTTATTTTTTAAGCAGCATCCACAAAGTACCTGGGGTTTTTTCCAACTTCTGTTGAACAGTCTGTTTCCCCTTTTCCCACCACCACATACACAGCTACCGAAGCACAAAAGTGTTTCAAATATAGGAAAACAACTGTAAAAGTTTGTACGCTAGTGAGGTGGTTCCTGCTGCAGCTTGTTTTAAATTTTCTTTTTTCATTTTTTTTTTCTAGGGTTGAGATGGATACGGGTAATTTTTATGGAAGTACTAAAACATCAATTCATAGCTGTATTTTAACAGCACTTATGAAGAAGCTTAGCTTGCAAGAAAGATACTCAAATCACTGCAGAAACGACCTCTTGGTCAACACATGAAGAACCCACTTATGTTAGAGTACATTTTACCCTTATTAGTCTGTATAGACAGTGCAATTTCAGAGTTGTGAGTCAGTGGAAGCCTCTTCCCTTTTCCAACGAGCTCTCTATTAACAAAAGTTCCATTGGCACTGTGGTCTTCAATATAGGCAACGTAGGAATTTTTTGGACCCATTTCCTCAAAGAGAAAAAAATAATGAGAAAGATAACAGTAGGGAAAAAATTACTTTACTGTAAAGACATGACAGACGACAGAAAGTTACTATTGTTGGCTCATGAAATCAGACTACTGAGGTTATTTCATAAACCAGGTTAACACAGCATTGCCAAGAGTCTTGTTAAAGGAGTTAATACTGAAGGTACTTGAACTTTGATTTCTTTAGGATCCACCCCTGCCAAAGTCAATCTTTTTCAATTATGCCAAGATAGAAAAAGACAGTTAACCTCTCCAGTACCTACCCTGAAAATTCGGAAATGCTTCTTGCTATAGTTTTGGTAGAAGCCAGTCTCAGACAATCCCAGCTTAGAAAAGCTATAATCACAGCTTTTGTCTCTTCCGAACCAGTATTCATCATTCACACAGTCTGCAGAGGAAGGGAAAATAAAGTAGAGAAACAACACAAAATTGCACGAGGTGACGGCACTACAAAATGGTGCCAGATGGTAGTAAGCAGGATAACCGAGGCAAGATTCTTCCTATACAATCGAGTTTATTTGTCTTAACTCAGACAAAGTACCATGCTCTATCAACGCCTTGTACAATACACTTATCATTTACTCCTCTTCAGTAACAGTAGTTTTCAGTTCACCTTCAGCAACAGAGAGACTCATACGATACACAACCAAAAGAAATTATGAAACGGCAAAATGAAGCAAGTAACAAAGAATGCGAACACCACAGAATTCCTCTGAATCTCCTCCAAGTCTCTGGACTCTGTACAAGTACTCAATACAAACAGCGGGATGTAGTATGGACTAAAAAATTATTGCAGAAGTTGCAAGCTTGTACTCAATTTGAAAAAGAAGAGACGCTGATCTCTACCAAGCTGCTCAAAACTTTTCTGGGGTACTACAAATGAATCCACAGAGTTACTACAGTATGCACATACCACAATTGCTGAAACCTTTTCCAAGAGCAAAGAGCCGACCCCAAGGCTGAGGAACAAGCTCTTCAGGTTCCTGGTCCTCAGGGATTGACGAAAGCTCCTGCGTGGGAACAGTGTCCAAAGAGCTGAGGGTCCCAGAACTTGAGGAAGACTGGCTAGTGCTCTGTGACCCACTGGAAGAGGAACTGGTACCACTCTGTGACTGCTGGGCACTTTGAGACTGCTGTGCTTCACTCCCAGTCTCTCGAGACATGTCGGCTTCAAAGAGAACGTTTAAAAAAAAGTTACGACAGCAAAGCAAAATTGACAAACATTCATGCCCTGTAGTATCAACATCCAAGCCTATTCTCAGTCTTCAAATAAGTAAAACTTTCAACCAAAGTGTGCGCGTGTGGATTATACGCAAGTCCCCAAGAACGCGAATGCGGTGCTCTCTCTACTGGTTGTGAAGCAGCAGTTAACTCTCACTCCTGGGTTTGACTTGAGCCCTTCAGAGCACACGCTTTATTTCACAAACGCCGAGCAGCTGTCTCTGACCAAGCATCCCCACACAAACCATTGCAGCTCCCCAAACACAAAGGGAAAAGCTGAAACAGGGAAAATAAGAACTATAAAACAAAGCACATTTTTTTGTCGCTGAAAGCACCCAACAGATTCGTCACGCAGCAAGCCGTGTTTTGCTGTATATTCCTTTAACGCAGGTTATAACTCACAAATGTTCATGTACCTGTTCCACGCAGGTTCTATTCACCAATTTTATTAAGAAACAGCCACGCCCATGCACAATTAACGTACAAAACTCTGCCAGACTGAAACACGCACCACAGCCCCCGCAGCTGCCATCAAAGACGGCGGCAGCAAAGCGGAGCGAACGCCACCCGCCCGTCCTGTCAAGGCAGGGGCGTTTCCAGCGCTCCTGCGCTTTCCTCACGCTCCGGAAAGGCCCGGCCCGGCCCGGCCCGGCCCG